>PVHX01002581.1:0-69488 GCA_004024805.1 Geosciurus inauris | reverse complement strand
AATACATCTTCAATTTCTTCTTCTGTCAATAACCTCTTTAAAAAATTTCCAAATCCCATTCCATGTCTTCCTTGTACCATGTGATATCTATCAAGAAAGAAGCTCTGTGAAAAGAAATGTTATGAGTTTTAACGACAAAAATGTAAGTAGAGTTTGTCCCATGCCTTGCATGTTACCCTGATGCTGCAGAGATATGAGAGATGCTCATCATATGCTGCTGAGAGATGATGTGGATTGAGGATGGGGAAAGGAGAAATACACAGCCTAGGGAGTTCCTTGGGCTTTATTGAGTGAAGTACACTAGCTGGTTAAATAAAGTATAGTGATTCACCACTGGAAAGAGACCAAAAAGCAGTTATAAAGCATAATAGCACAAAGAGATAATGGTTAGTGCTATATTATAGAAATTAAAAATTATTCATCAATGTCTCCTTTTAACTGATAAATATAAAATTATGCCATGATTTTTGATGATGACTTATTTGGTTCCAGCTTTTCTTAGTATTTGATAATCTCTTTTATTTGGATCATATCTCTTTACATTTACATACGTATTTCTTGAAATCTACAATTAAACCTACGGAGATTAGGAAAAGGCAGTACTTGCCACTAACAACACTATCTTGATTAATAACAGTCCAGATTATAAACAATTCTGTTTTTTCATGTGTATTTTAAATTTCTTCGTAATGAACATCTATATATCCAAATGTCAAATCTGAGACTTTAATGTCAGGACCCAACCTCAAATATATTACATAGATTTTAATTTTATTTACTGTGGCTGTCAATATAGTCTTATTACTCTATTTCATTTCTGATCTTTAATGAAGTACCTGTGAGTTATGATGTGGAAAAATGTCAGGATGAGAAAATGATGTTCACCATTTTTTCCCAGCCATGACATTTCAGTATTATGAGCTGCATCTCACAAGGTCAGGAATGTGTGACCTACTTTGCTGTACTCATTATCCACTAATCCCAAAACAGAGGCCAAGAGAAAGAAGGGAAGTATATTTTGAAAGGATTTCTGGGTATGGTTTTGTTTGTTTGGAAGGACATGTGGGAATATTATTTGCTGGCTTTTCAAGATGAAAAAACTCAGGTTATGGCTTTAAAAAATTAACTCATGTCCCACTCTAAACAATGGTAATCAGTTTCTCTTCCCACTACCTTTATCATCTCTGCCTATGTCAGAGAAAATAAATCATCTTATCACAAAATCACCTTTTTTGGCCTCTTGAGCAACATTTATGGAAATAGTGACTGAAGAAATGCAATTCTGAAAGTGTTGCAAAAAGTCTGTCCTTGCCTTTTTTCTCTTGGCACTGAGCCTATAGTGTCAATGTGAAACAATAGTAACAAAATGCTCAAAGCTGATAAGCTAACTGTAACCACAGATGCCTGTTAGCTTAAGCAGCAGAATTTTGAGGGGAAGACAATTTCTACTTGGAACATATTTTTTCCCCACAATCTTAGAAAAAAAAATTGAGAGTTATCTCCATCTCTAAGATTTATCATCTTAAAAATTATCATTGTCCCAACCTATATAAAAATCCATCACATCAGATGCCAAAGGAAAATTCATGTCCTAGAACAAACAGAAGCAGAGGGAAACTGAAGAAAAGTAGCAGCTCAGACACAAACCCATCATGAAACAGAGAGGTCCTGGGCAAGGTTATGCAACTCTAGAGTAATTGCAGTGAAGTTCAATGCCCTACAGCATTAAAATAGCCAGTCTTTATAAAATAAGGCACTGAATTTAGGGATTCGTTGTTATATAGCACTATTGTGGCACTAGTTGATTAAACAAAATATGAAAGACATTGAATTTGAATTCATATTCTATGTACCATGAGAAACATTTAATCTTCCCATGTCTAGTCTCATAATCTTAAAATAGAAGAATTTGCTTAAATTTTCTTGGTAAAATAGGAAGGTCCTCAACTGAGAATGTGGATGAGGGAAGAGATGTTGACATTAGGAGAATGGGAACTATAATGCATGAGGAAACAAAAATTTCTGGGCAGTATTTCACATGGTAGATTGTTGAAGGACTATTGAAGTTTCAGTAATAAAAGAAATGAACAAGAAAAATATGAGATTCGGGTTATAAAGTAAATAAGATTATGAAATATTTAAAGTTATTGGTAATAACAAGATTTAAGACATGATCATTCTGATGAATTTCTAGGTTGAAGGACAGTAATGTAATGAAATCAAAAAATTTCAATAAATTTTGAGATCATACAGTGCAAAGATCAACATTTATGTATTGAAATCATCAAGATCTAAGCTTTGGAGAGAATGCAGCTAAATAGTAAGTAAAATTCTCTAAAGAATGACAGAGTAACCAAAGGATATACAGTTCATGGTGATAGTAAGGGATCCTGGTACATACACACTGAGATTGATACTTTTATTCTGATAACTAACATCTGTTTGTTTTGGTGGAGAAAGTACTGAAACTAGTCTTGAATAGGCAAAGAAAGATACAGAGGATGTTGAACTGACCTGACATTACAAAACAGTGTCCATTTGCTATGTAATTCTGAATCTGACTTGCAGAGTGCAATTTCACAGATGAGGAGCAAACCTGATTCCCTTTCCCTTCAGACACTGGCTATGAGTTTAGGGTTGTTCATGCTGCCAACACTTTTGACAAATAGCTACAAATTTGAGAATCCTTTCTACCCTCCCAGGTCCAATAATTCACTACAACCAACTCACAGAACTCAGGAAAGTGCTATTTCAATTACTCCTTTATGATAAGAATACAATCAGGATTCATAGAGGAGACCTGTGTGGTGAGATCTCAAGGGGTCCCAAATGCAGAGCTTGCCAGTCCTCCCCTACAGTGGAACTAGGAAATCAGAATGAATTACCTTCTCAGCACCTCAATATGTTCATCAGCCAGGAGGCTCAACTGAGGTCTGATACTCAAAGTTCTTATTAAATAGGAATAAGGGGTTGCATCTTTGACTACACAGTTGACCTCAGTCTTCAGTTCTTCTCTACTCTTCAGAGGTGACATCACCTGGCTCAAAGTCTCAAACCACTAATGATGCAGTTGGGATTTCTAGTTTGACCCCCATCTTAAACTTTCCACTAACTCCGAGTGAGACACTACACTGGAATAAACTGAGGCATGGTCCCAAGTGCTCCCCATAAATAACAAAATTCTCCTATGACTTAGGAATATTCTAGTAGTTAAGAAGCCCTGTTATAAGAACTGAAGACAAGGACCAGACAGGTTTTTTGTTTTGTTTTGTTATTATTATCATTATGATTATTTCATTACACAACATCATTTGAGAGAGTTACAGGGCAATTTGTTCATACTGAAGATGCTCATTGTTTCTTTTAGAGTAAGAATGTGAAGAGGTTTAGGACAGGCAAAATTTTGCCAATCAATCACACCGTCAAAAAGTACAGTGAAAAGATTTGAAGAGAGAAGACAGAGTGAGAGGTTATCAGAAAGTGGACAATCTTTGAGTGTCATATCAGAATTTGAGCATAGTGGATGAAGAATGAGATGAGTGAACTGAAGGTGTGATCACTGCTTCAAATTGCTAAAAAGAGAATAAGGAGACTAGTGCTGAGGAAAAGTGGCATAAAGCTTGTAAATATTAAGAAAGATGCAGAGACCTGAAGGTCCCTTTAAACTTGTGCCAAAATTGCTGTGGTGTCTGGGAGAGGTTTGAAGATCACAAACAGTGGATGCTGGCAAACCAGTCATTGTAATTTATTGAGTGGCTCAGAAAAAAAAAAGAAAATGCTCCACTATCCAAATGATCATTATTTTGATTCTAACATCTAGATTAATTCTTGAATTTTATAAAAATAATCTTAATGCATGCACTTTTTTTGTGTCTGCCCTCTTGCACTCAAGAGTAAATCTTTAAACACTTTAAATAACTTATGTTTGCTTCAGAATTTATAGTTCCTAAAGCATTTTATCATAGTCACGCATGTCTTTAACAAAAGGGATATGTCCTGAGGAATGCGTCATTAGGCAGCTCCTCCATGTGCAAACGTGTATGCTGACACAACTAGGAAGGCTCCCACATCACTAGATTATTTAATCTTATGGCACCACCATTGCATACATGATCCTTGCTGGAAACATCGTTATGTGGTACATGACTATATATTATTTCATTTTTGATTCAGAGAAAATTAGGGTGCTGTGCCCATCTATGATGAGGGAATAGTATCTGGCCCTATAGTAACACACAACTACTAAAGGGTGAAACTTTGATTTAAATGCACATTTCCCAGTATGAACACACACACCCCTGACATCTTTTCATTAGCCCATGGTATGTATTTGGGGTGAAAAGCTTATTAATTCATAACCCAAGAATAATATCTTATATAGATTAAACTGACTCAGCTACGTCTGAATAGGAGAGTGAAATTTTGTTTAGATGAACTGTCTCTTCAAGACCTCCTGGTTTTTACTTTTCCTTTGATTCCCATATATCCTGGATGGTTCTGCGTTATTATGCCACAGGGAACTCCATAGAGAGCTGAGACATCTCACTGTTTGTATCTCTTCTGAAGTTAACAAGACTTGTCAGAAATAATCATTCTTTTGGTTTTCCATTTAGGATTCAGGTCTTAAAATCTAAAAGATGTTGCCTTTACAAATTTAGTTTATGAACACTTACAGTGCCCCTCCCTAACAGCTGAACTGTTAGGCATGAGTTAAAGTCATTCTACAAAATATAAGTGAAATATCTAGTGTTGTGAATTTATTAGAAAGGTGGATTGTTACTACCTTACTAGCATATTGTAAACAATGTGGAGATTTTAAACAAATAATAAATAGGTCTTAAAACTGGTACATATTTTAGTTTAGAGTTTGCTTTAATTTTGAGCATCAGATTTAGTTTGTATGTTTGTCATGTTTTCTATGGTCAATATTTACTTACTAAATTACATAGATAACCACCACAAACTATAAGCAGAAGAGTGAAGCATTAATACTCAAAGGGATCTACAGAGTCCTGCCAAAGTGTCCTTTTTCATTATCAGAGCTTGGCTTCTCTGCTCTGTGTTCTAATGTTCTAATGTGTTCATCCTCAACTTTGTGAATGCTCCGCAAATCAAAGGGGAAAGAAGAAAGAAAAAAAAAAAAACAACGAAAATTACTGGTTGAGAAAACCATTATCATTATAATTGAAATAAAACTGAAAGGTAAAAGCTTGACATTTACATTTTTACTCTGTTCTCTTAACAACTATATCATTTTTTAAAATCCTTATAGGCTTCTTTTAAGCTGAAGATATGTCATAATACCTAAAGTATCTTAGGAAAACAAATCCAATGAGTAAGTCTTGGGGGCCAAGTCCCTAGGTACATCACAATTCTGATCCTCATGACCCTTCAAAGTGTCTTTCTGAGGAGTTAATAGAGAACAGATGTTGCCTAAGGCAACAGCTGTTACAATTAGACAAATGGGGAAAATTGGCAAATGAAGATCTCAGGAACTCTTTAAATAGACCATCCAATTCTTTAAAAATCAGCAAGAAGTTTTGAAAAGGTCAAAAAGGTATATAAGCATATGTGTTTGCACATACGTATTCTCTAAAAACACTTTCAGAAAATAACTTTCACTGAAACAGGAATTCTCCAGTGTTCATTCGAAATAGTCCAGTGATTATAATTATGGAACGCCAACCTTTCTGTACTGCAAAAATAAAGTTCAGTTTTGTTGAGTTTTCATTTTTATATCCCCTTATTTTTCTTAGAGTCAATTATATTGTCCTGATGGCTTAGTAAGTTCTAAACTTAATGACGCAAAACTCAATGAAAAATCCATTTCTCTCAATCTTAGTCTAGAATCTTAGTCTGATTATTATTACTATTATTATTATTAATATTATTATTTTCTAGTGAAAAGAGACATGTGAACATGTAAGAGATGACTGCTACCAGAATTGATATAGAAGTTAATCATCGTGGAAAGGAAAGGAAGTCTCATAAAGAAGAAATAGTTGGCTTGGGTTGAGAAAAGGAAAAAATGCCAGAAAGGTGGGGGAGGGGAAAGGTATTCTTGCCACAAAGATCTCTGAACACTATGCAAAATGGTTAAAGCAACTGTGTTAAAAAATGGGCACAATGTCAGAACTGCATAGAACAGCACTTGTTGAATAGTGTGCATCACAATCATCTTAACTTCTTGTTAAAAGTGCATCCATCTTGGTCCTGCATGTTCTACACAAGGAAGTTTGAGATGGTACCTTTGACCTTCATCTGACCGAGCACTTATTACTCTGATAAAGATGAGCTGGGCTGCCTCTTAAGACATGCCTGATTAGAGAAGTGCTTCTTGAAGTATGGTCTCCAAACCAGTACTACATAACCACCTTCTAGAAACCTATTATGAATACCAGTCCTGGGGTCAAGCCAGGACTGTAGGGCTCTGGGGGGGTGGGATTGAGCTATTTTTATTTTAACAATCCTGTCTTATTGGAACAGGCAGGTAAAATGCAGAATCACAGACAGAAGAATTAAAGTGAAGAGATGCTTTTGATTGATTGACACATAAGACAAGAAGGGCTCGCATAAGTAAATGAAGGAAAATAAGGAGGACCAAAAGATATCGGTCCTCACTATCAAAGACTGTTCACAGAGGAGCAAAGATTCCTCTTAAACCACAAACCTCTATCACTTCACAGAGAGTGAAGTTTCTGAGGGAGGATAGGGCTAAGGTAGGTTACATGATTTTTATCCTTCTTGTTTTAGCCTCTATTATATAACTACTAACTGGATATTACAAAACAATTTAATTTATTGGACAGGCTATTAAGATAGAAGCAGATCAGTATCTCTTTTTCCCACTATTTGGGAAAAAATTCATAAATGCAAGTTAGCAATGTAATCTTCATAAGAGTTAAATAAGGAAGATCTGTACATCATGTGATAAATAGAAGACGTAATATACCATAAGAATGTTCTGTAAATATCATGAAACCATTTTAGCATCACTAATAAGAAAAGAGCCGGGCGCGGTGGCTCACGCTTGTAATCCCAGCACTTAGGGAGGCTGAGACAGGAGGATCGCGAGTTCAAAGCCAGCCTCAGCAATGGCGAGGCACTAAGCAACTCAGTGAGACCCTGTCTCTACATAAAACACAAAATAGGGCTGGGGATGTGGCTCAGTGGTCGAGTGCCCCTGAGTTCAGTCCTTGGTGCCAAAAACAAAAAAAACAAAAAAAAAAAAAAAAAAAAAAACTAATAAGAAAAGACTACCACAGAAAGGAAGCTCTATGTTTATTCATCTTTCTTCCCTCTTTTTAAAATTTATCTAAAATGTAATTCTAGGAAGCTTCTGAGAATATATAACTTGAAAAGAAAAAAAATTAAACACTAAAAATACATCTTCCATTTGATCCAGTTATCTCATTTATGTGTATATACCTAAAGGAAACAATATAAGCACATCAGAGAGAGAACTCTTTGCTCATGTTCAGTGGTAGCTAAGATGTGGAATCCACAGAGATGTATATTGACAGATGAGTAACCAATGAAAATGTGGCGTATATCAACAATAGAATTTCATTCAGTTATAAAAGAATGACATTTTATAATTTACAGAAAAATGAGGTAAACTGGAGGGCATTATGTTAAGTCAGACACAGAAAGAAAATTACTATGTATTCTCCCTCCTTCGTGGATGATGAATGATGAAAGAAGTTGATCTGAATGCAGAGTAGTGATTACTGGAGAATGAAAAAGGTGGAGGAAGGAGAAGAGGAGTTTGGAAAAGAGATACCAAAACACAGATAGATAGTAGTAAGTTCAAACATACATCATAGGTGGGGACTATAGCTCATATTATCCTATTATGTATTTTATAAATATATAATATATATTGAGTTATCATATTTTGCCCCATAATAATAATTTCTCAAAATAAACCATATAAAGCCAGGGGTGGTGGCACATACCTCTATTCTCTGCTGCTTGGGAGGCTGAGACAGAATTGCAAGTTCTAGGTCAGACTGGCAACACGGTGAGACTCTGTCTCAAAAAAAGAAAAGAAAAGAAAGAATATATTTGCAATTGGATGTTTTTTCACATTCATAATTATGAGTGCCCATTTTAAAAAAATGCTTCTTACTAACTTAAACATCCAATCCATATTTCAACTATTCAGGAAAATGAATACGATGATGATAGACATTACCTTTATAAAGGTTGGAATTTTAAAGCATAGTTGGTGGTTATCTCAACACATGTTATTTTCTATCTTCTGCATGATACTTTGATATGTGCTTTTCTAGACTCTGTCTTCATTTGCTTCTATAAAATGTATTATAAATCTACTAGGTAATATTTGAGACAAACAGAGTACTGCAGGAGCCATGGCAGCCTTCCATTGTCTATGAGGCAACAGTTGTAAATAAGAAAACTGTGGCTAGACTAAGTTGTAGGTAGAAAATAAAACAAAATGTAGAAAGAATCCAAGTTCTTATGACTTCATGGAGTCACTTCTCCAGTTTTGTGTAGTAACCAAATCTTTTTTGTTTGAATTAATTTGATGAAATATTTAAAAATTCTTGTTTTTAAAGAATGTATATTTAAATTATCTTCTACTATATAAGTGGACTTGTTCGGTTAATGTATATTATTTGTGTACTTATTGGATATGACTCCAATTTTCTTTCTTTATAAGATCCACAGTTTTTAAAAGAAACATAATAATTTTTCCTCTGTAGTTTTCTGATTACATGATTTTTTTTTAATTTAGCTCCACCAAACTTGTTTCTTTTATATCTACCCTTTTAATATTGTTTCTCTTTTCCAATTACCTTTTCTCAAAATACTTATATTTTTCTAACAAATATTCTTACATTGTTTACCTTGTTAAAAAAAATGCTTGCCTGTACCTTCATCTCAGATGAAAACTCCTTGTCCCCTGATAACTTATTTTATATTCCACACCATTATAGTTTCATCATTATTTTAAACGCCAAGAGACAAAGTAGCATTCTTTTAGTACCCCTTTGTTCCATTGTCTTATGTTACATTCTAGTTATTTTCACAAGCCTGTCCTTTACTCTGGGTTACCCTCTCCATACTTACCATTACCAAGTTCAATTTGGTTTTTTCACCATCACAGGAAAATAACACACTCATGAAAATGACCTGCCTGATGCTCCAGGCTTTTAGGATCTGGGTCTCTTGATTTGGGGTCTTTCATCTCTACTCTAGTGAAGCATTACTTTGATTACCACACAGACTTTTTTCCACCTAAAGAAAGAGATTAAATTTCCTAAAAATCAAAATCTGTGAGAGAAATCACTGTGCAGGCATTTGTTAGAAACCACTCTTTGGATCAACTCCTATGCAAGAGAAAGAAAGCAAAATGTTTAAGTTAAGTGGAAAACTGGGCTGAATTGAGGTCTTCCTGAGTTCTTGAGTCAATCCACAGACAGAGGGAGTTGGAATGGCCCTCCAAGGTGAATTTATCCAAGGAAGAGTGCACACAGTTTAACACTCCTGTCCATCAGGCACTGAATGTGGATCTCGCCTGGCCTTGGCCATGTCTATCCTCTTTGTCCAGGAGTTCATACAAGAAGATAGTCCAAGGTAAATTTATCCAAGGAAGAGTGCACACAGTTTAACACTCCTGTCCATCAGGCACTGAATGTGGGTCTTCTTAGGAAGGGGCCTGGCCTTGGCCATGTCTATTCTCTTGGTCCAGGAGTTCATACAAGAAGATAGATAACTAAGATGCTCTGTCAGTAGTATTACTCCCAGCAGCTGAGACCATAGCTCCTCTGTCCTAGAAGGACACTGGGGACAGGCACAACAGCATTGGTGACATCCCTGTGACACTATTCATGTACCCACATTATAAACTCAGAACCATTAAGCTCCAGGACTAAAAAGACAAATACCTGCTGCACTGGGGTAAACATGAAACTTAATATCATGAACACATATTAGTATTTTTTGAAGAACCAACTTAGCAAAGAAAGGTTAAATGTGAGTTTTCTTACCACAATACTTACAGAATATTATTGGCTTCTTTTGTTCTAAACTTAATAAGTATTTTTTAAATCTTTTATCCAGAAGTTCCCTTTTTTTTCAGGAGATTATTACATAAAATTTAAAGAACAATTTATAAATGAAAATAAAATATAAAAATTACTCCTATTTTCTTAAAAGTTTTATAATGTACCAGGAATTATTTTAACTTCCTTATGTAAAATTAATTCACAGAATTCTATTATAATTATTCCCATATTACAAATGAGGAAATTGCAATTGCAATTATATGCCACATGACTACAGATTTATCCTTAATACTCTGGAAACAATGGTATACTTTTAAACACTAAGTTATATTGGTTTTCAAATTCCTTCCCAGTAACTCAAAACATGGCAAAACAATTCATCTAAATGTTCTGATTGGTGACTATTTCTAGAACTGAAAATGAAATTACATAATTTTCTCTGTATATTTCTGTCTTATGCATGATGTTTCAAGGAGGAACTGAATGAAGTAATGAAGTTTTTCACACAGTTTACTATATTTCATATTCTAGCATTGTGATAAATTATTTTGAGTTCATATAAGAAACTTATTAAAATCAATGTCCACCATATTCTCTCTTGCAAGGCTGTAACAGTTTGAATAGAAAAAGAACAAAAAGCTTTTCCTTCTAGTGCTTCTCCTCCCCCCGCCCTCCCTGTTCTTCTTGGATCACATCCTTCTGTGGGGGAAAGTACAGGTAATGTAAAATAACAATGAAAATAAAATCTTTCAGCTTTTATAAACCAAATTTACTTCTTGCACACTTAGTCTCTCATGCTATGCAATTATCCAAGTAATAGTAAATATTTGGGCTTGTTAATTTTCTTTTAGTTTGTAGATTTAAGTAGAAAAGTAAAAATCATAAAACAGAATATGTAAAATATGCATAAATACAAAACAACAACAACAAAAACCCACCACAATATGTTCAAGGAAAACAAAATAAACTAAAGAGTCAATTTTTTATTATCTAGATACAATTATCCACTGCTATGGTGAGTGAGGTTTTTAGCTACTTTTATTCTGGGCCCAACATTTTATAGCTTATAGATGCTGCTTACTTAATTATATCCTATATTTTAATTACTGTAAAGTCCAAGTATTTAACATAAAATCATCTATACCCTCATAAATGAAAAGATCTAAACCAGAATCTTTTATCTCAAAAGGACTGTTTCATAAGGTTTACTTGTTGAATCTTATAAAGTTTTTTGGGACTCATTGTCTTTCAATTTTGATGAAATGAGAAGATGAACAAAGAAGAAAAACTTAAATTATTCCTACTATCATGGTACCAGTCTATCTGTGGGGCTTTAACCAGTATGTGAAATTGGGGGATTTATACAATAGATATTCATTTCTTCATAGCTCAAGAAGTCTAGAGGTTCAAGATCAAATTAGCAGCAGATTTGGTGTCTTGTAAGTACTCTGGTCCCTGCTTCCATAACAGCAGATTGTCTGGGTCCTCACATGACAGAATGAAGAAAACCACAAGGTCTTGACTCTGCCCTCACATGGAGGAAGAACAAAAGAGAATGAACCCAATCCCTCAAATTCATTTATAAGGGCCATTATCCCATCCAGGAGGAGGCTCCAGGAGGAGACTTAGCATCCTCATGAAGGACTAGCCTCCTAGTACTGTTGTGTTGGTGATTCCATTATTGGGGTACTAGAACTCTGGGACCCCCAGAAAATCAGGTCCAGCCACTCTTCCCCCACCAAGAAAAGAAAAAAAAAAAAAACAATGGTGAAAAGCAGGAGAGGAACTTCTACTAATACAGTGATTAGGGGAAGGCAAAGTAACATCAATATTTCTGGTTTGTGTGTTTAGGATACATGAGTTCTAGATTTACATGGGGAAAATAATTGAAGCAGGGAATGAGAGAGACATGTGATTTAGCAGTTCTGATCAAATTGTGGTCTAGCTGATCATTACTGCAATTCTGGTTCTGAGAGGTATCTCTGGGTAAGTCTTCATCAATTTAGGTGAAGGTTCCATCTGCTATACAGAGTGTTAATATGTCAGACCTGGATGTGGAAGGGGATGATTTGGTTCCCTTGAGAAGATTGCTTCTGCCTAGGGGCAAGTCTCATCATGGGGTGATCTGTCTGTAAGGCCAGCTGATCCTGGAAGTTGTAGAGCTATGATTGGAGAATACTGGGCAATACTTCAGGGTCTGGATAGGGCACTGGGAAAGCTGTCAGTTTAATGTTCTTGCAAACATTGAAAATGCCTCAGTTAATTCTTATCTTTGTGTCCTTAGTCTTGAAGAGGAATGAGACTGTAGTAGAGCTAGGCTGTCCATGAAGTCAAAGTGACCCTAGAGGCCCTCAGTGACCAGTTCTTTGCAATCATGCCGGAAGAATTTCAAACAAATTGCTCAGGGTAAGAATCATGACATTTTTAGAAAGAGTAGGGAAAAGGAAAGAGGAAACACTCCCAAGGAAGAAAGGGAGAGAGTGGTCATCTCACAGAAGAGAAAGGCAGCATGGCACTCCTGTCCTCCTGTTTCAGGGAAGCTTCCAGAGGGTCCTGCCCAGGACAACCTCTTGACTTTTGACTGACAACAGGATTGCATCAGACTTGCAGATACCCACTGAGCATGGTCTTACTCCATGGAAGAGAGATTTATTATTATAATGACATGTTAAAGATCAATGCAACTCTGAGTCCCTTGGCCTGTGCTGACTGGTTCTAATTGAAACCTGTTCTTTCAGAGTTTATGGTTGGTTATCTTTGGTTCTGATAATCTCTGAGTACTAGAGTCTGGTCTGTATAAAGGTTACAGAAGTCTATCCGGCCTCATGCCCTTTCAGGATAACTTATGTTTTTTTTTTTTTTTTTTATTGGCAGGGAGGTATCTTTTGGGTCTACATTTCCCCTGCACTTACAGGTTGTTTGCTGAGGAATGTAGCATATCCAATAGACAACAGCCAAGCAGAGCCAGAGTGGCCCCAGGTAAATTGCCTTCAAAGGAAAGAATGTAGGAGTCAGCACAATAGGCCCAGTCCAAAGAACAATCCCCCAAAATCATGTTCCTTCTGCTCCTGTATGTCTTGCCATGTATTAGATAAGTTTAGGGATAGTAAACCATGTATTACCAGTTTTTAGATTAATAATCCTTAAATGATTAGCTGTCTAAAGTGAAGAGCTGAGCAGGAATCTGAAGACAGAAAAAAAAAAAAATGAAGGCAGAGATGTCAAGCTTTATTCTGATTTTACTTACCCACTGGGTATTTGCAGGCCCAAGGGAAAAGTCTGTGTTTTCAGTAAAAGGAAATTTAATTCTCTGTTATAATTACATATCTACATACAAATTTGGAGGAACACACTCAGACCATAGCATTCTCTCCCTGGCCTCTCAAATTCATATACTGAAACTTAATATCTTAATATCTCCAAAATTTGCAATCTTGAAACTGGAGGGAAGGCCATTCTAGTTATGAAGTACTAAAGAACTTGGTTGAATTTTGTTAGTGTCCTAATATTTTGTGGAAGGCAGAATTTGCCAGAGCCCGCACCGGCACAAAGTGAGACCAGGACCGGTGAGGGAGCTGCGGATAAAAATTACACACACACACACACACACACACACACACACACACACAGAACAAGGCAAGAGACTCCTTTATTGAGCTCACGACCCTCTTTATATATGCTAAGATGCCCTATATCCCGCAAGCGCTATAGGGTGCACAGGGTGTTACTATTCTACTAGCACCCTGCGGCTATTCACAGGAATGCGGAACTGTTACAAGAATGCAGAACTATGGTCAAAACCACATGATTGAAAAACCTGATACTGTTGCAAATTATGTACTGTGGAAACGCCCAGGCCAGCTCTCTCCCACAGAATTTAAGAGCAATGAGCTAGGAGGTTTGGTGGAAGAAATCTCTTAAGCAAAATGTTTGGGTATTGCATAATTGTAAGCAAAAATAACCAAAATAGTTTGGACACCATAATGAAAGCACAAAAAACCAGGACAGGAGCAGACTACATGGATGAGCAATGCCTTTTATTCAGCTGTAGTGTCAGGCATCAGAGGATCTCATTTTCTGGATAGAAAATGGCCACTGGATATAGAAGAGATCTGTGTTTTTACAGGTCACACTGAGTGGTGACTTAATCACTTTAACAGAGTGTGTCAGTTTGGGCATTCAGGGAAAAGGTTGTAAAAATTTGAAACTTGTTTTTACTGGGAAAGGATGGAAGGTCTCAGTGCTTATCTTTTTCCTCCAGGGTTCATTGTATTTTAAAGGATCAATGTTTATCATGGGAATGCCATTTTAGGATTGATGTGTGCTTCCTTCCCAGGGATTGTCTTGTCACTGGGAAAGGATTTATTGGGGAAGGATCAATGTTTGGCCTTCTTCCTCCCTCTCTCTTCCAGGGTAACACCGTCTTGGGGGTTGTCATTTTCCATATACTTCAATAATTCTATTAGCTGCTTACTGCAAATGTGAGAGGCAGAAACAAATTAAAGATGGAATGCAAAATCAAAAGGGAAGAAGTTAAAGATTTGAACAGTTCTCAGCCTGGCCTGTATATAAAAGTAAACTTGACAGAAAACTCCAAGGGTGTGGTCCAGCAACCTTTTGATAAGGACAGCTGTAAGGAGAGAAAGAAGTCAGTGACTTTTCATCATGAAAATGGAAGAATTATCTTGGAAGCATTCCAGAGATATTTGGTACTTCCTCTTCCACCACAAGCCCAGAGTGCCAAGAGGCCTAGGGAAGAGAACTATCCAAAGAGGACGCCACTCCATCCTCAGGACATAAGTATTCACTGCCAGTGAGGTCTCAAGTCTCTTGCATTCCATGGTAGCACTCCTTGGTCACCCTAGGTGTAGTTCAAGGGTTTCCAGTAGGCACAAACAGTAAACCCTGGCAGTGTCCCCATGGTGCCAACTCTGACAGCCAGTATGCTGAGTGCAAGAGTTATAGAAGCATGCATACCTCTACCAAGATTTAAAGGATGCCTCAGAGATCCCAACAGAAAATTGTTACAAAAATGTGTCCACCACTGAAAACACACACTAGTATGTGTACCTTCATGGGCATGGAAAAAGGAATACCAAAGACAGAACATACTAGGACAATGTCCAGTGGAAACATGGGGATAGAGCTGCTCTCAAATCCCAAGAAATGGAGTCATTAGGAAAAAAACCTAAACTTAGGGAGCCACAGGAACTGGATTGTAATCTGTAAGAGCACGTTGTGGGGAGTTTTGGGCAAAGCCATAGGGAAGTGGGGTCTTCTTGAGCCTTGAGGATCCAACCTATGCTCCAGAGTGTCTAGAAGGCGGTATATGGAGACAAAGATTATTTGCAAATCTCAAGATTTAATGTTATTTAATGTTTAAAGATTTATCTTACTAGTTTTTGGATCTCCTTTAGATCTCTTAAATCATTCTTCTTGATTATTTCTCCCTTTTGGAATGGGAATGTCTATCCCATGTCTATCCCACAGTTGTACTTTGGAAGCATATAACTCATTTGGTTTCACAAGTTCACATCTGGAAAGAATTTTACCTCAAAATGAATTGTATCTTGAGTCTTATCTATACCTAATTTAGATGAGACTCTGATTTTAAGACTTTTGAGTTGATAATAGAATTGGGACTGTTGGCTTATAATAAATGTATTTTACATGAGAAGCACATGAATTTTATGGCTTGGGTTGGAATGCTAAGATCTGAATTTCTTCCCAAATTAATGATTGTGAGAGCATTCTTGCGTGCATGGCTACTTTCTGTTTACCAGAACCAGCTGTACCCTGATTTCTGAGAGAAGCCACAGGTGCTGACCATTCCTTGAACTCCCGTGTTCTTGTGGTCTGAGCTTGTTTTGCAGCCTGAGCAATTTCCACACCTGGGTCTGCAGTTCCACGCCTCCCACGCCTCCCACACCCCTCGGGGGGTTAGGAAAGATATATAAGTCCAGAGTGCTAACGTGTTACGAGCTTCTTTTTCTTCAGAGTCCCTGTTGTGTGTGTTTCTTTCATCTGCGGCTCTCTTGCCGACTCAGTTTCACTTTGGTCGGGCGCAGTAGCTGGCATCTGGGGGTCCCACTGAAGATCCGAAGCAGGGCGGGAAAGCAGGGCGGGAAAGCAGGGCGGGAAAGCAGGGCGGGAAAGCAGAGGGACGCCCCGGGGAGTAGGGGGTGAATTGTTAATAGTGCCAGAAGATGGGCACTACCCTCAGGGAATTGTTGGAAACCATGAATAGGGGTTGAATTGTTAATAGTGCAGGTAAAGATGGGCACTACCCATAGTAGGGAATTGTTGGAAAATCAGATCAAAATTCTGTTGAAGAGAAAGGGTACGGGGCTGAAGAGTACTATAAGGGCTTTCTTAAAGATTATAGAGCAGCCTAGTCCCTGGTTCCTTCATTCGGGAGGTCTCAATGGTCCAGATTGGGAACAGGTCCGTGCGGACTTACAGAAAAGGCTACACACAGGGGCCACAGTCTTTTCCCATTACCACCTTCTCTGTATGGAGGCTAATTAAGGACCCTTTTAAGTAAAAAGGTTTTGACTTAGGAACAAGTCAGTGAGTTATCTAAGACCTTTGAATCCACCCAAGAAGTGGTTTCTACCCACTTCCTTAAAGAAGTTGAAACAGCGAGGAAGGGAAAGGAGAGGATGAGGAATTGCAGTTGGAAAAGGATATCCAGACGTTGCAAGAGAAACTACAGGAGTGGGAATTAAAAGAACAATGTAAGCAGGAACCAAAGTATTATTCAGTGGGAAGACCACCTCCCTTTAATCCAGGACGTGAGTCTAGGAGGCCTACCGGTCCTATGGTGCCTCCATGAGCCTCAATCGGGAGGCGTGGTGTTCCCAGTAATAGAAGTATTAGATACAGGGGCCGATGTCTGTCATACTTCAAAATCAGTGGCCACCAAAGTGGCCTACTCAAAGGGTTGTAACCACTTTGCAAGGTTTGGGTCATGATTCCATTACAAAGCTCCAGGTTTATCCCTTGGAAAGATGCTGAAGGGCATAACAGACTCTTTCAGACTTATTTCCTTTCTGATCTACCTGTTAACTTATGGGGTAGACATTTTGTCTGCCACGGGGGCTGTGCTAACCACGCAGCCGGTCCAACAAAGTATTACAGAACAAAGATATGTTCCAGACAAGACAGTGCTGAGGATGATGGAAAGGGATATGAGCCGAGATGGGGTATAGGAAAAAAGATCACAGGGTAGAACGACTCCCCTCACTGCTGAGGATGACATGATAAGACTTGGTAAGGATAGAACAGGACTGGGAAATTTTTAATAAGAGCTGCTGCAAGCAACAGCCTCAAAAATAGACCCTATAACTATTCAATGGAAAACAGATGATCCCGTGTGGGTAGAGTAGTGGCCCTTAACTAAGGAAAAACTTAAGGCTGCTCAGTCCCTGGTGAAAGAACAATTAAAAGCAGGACACTTAGTTCCATTAACATCCCCCTGGAACACACCTATTTTTGTCATTATAAAAGTCTGGAAAGTGGAGACTTTTACAAGATCTGAGGGCTGTCAGTTTGTCACATCCTGTTTTTCCAAAAATAGTGAAGACCATTCCTATCCCCAGAGCACGTTCAGTCTTTACTGATGGGTCATCTAATGGTACTGTATCAGTGTACTCTTCAGGCAAAAGTATCACCCAACGATTTCATCCAGGGTCTGCCCAAAAAATCGAACTTCAAGCATTGACCCTGGCACTTCAGATGTTTACCTGTGAGCCTATTAACATTTATACTGACAGCGTGTACACTTCTAAAATCATTCCTTCCCTGGAGACAGGGCTACGGCGGCTAACATCCACACTGTAGACCTGATGACGGGTAAGCCACGTTCTTTGGTCCCTGCAACCTAGGACAGACTCTAGGAAAAGAGGGGGGGAATTGTGAGAGCATTCTTGCGTGCATGGCTACTTTGTTTACCAGAACCAGCCGTACCCTGACTTCTGAAAGAAGCCACAGGTGCTGACCATTCCTTGAATTCCCGTGTTCTTGTGGTCTGAGCTTGTTTTGCGGCCTGAGCAATTTCCACACCTGGGTCTGCAATTCCACGTCTCCCATGCCTCCCATGCCCCTCGGGGGGTAGAAAAGATATATAAGCCCAGAGTGCTAACGAGCTATGAGCTTTTTCTTTAGAATCGCTGTTTCTTTCATCCACGGCTCTCTCGCCGACTCGGTTTCACTTTGGTCCGGCGCTAGGCGCTGACAAATGATGAACTTTTATCCTCCTGTGGTGATAGTAAAATATAGGTATGTACCGGGAACATACTGGTACAGCCAGTTATGATGAGCACCTCAGAAATGGTGAGGCAAGCATAGAAAGCAATTTTTAAAGATAGTAACATAAGACTTCTCTACAGAGAAGGGGAAGGAGGTAATGTCCCTTTAATACATCTTAGATTTTTCTTCCTGCTTTCCTCCTTATTTTGCTCCTTTTATTTTCCTATCCTGCAAATGTGATCAGTGGCTCGGGAATGGGGGTGGGGGGATTGCCAAAAGAAGACAGGCAAGGGGTAGGGCCAAAGGGTGGAGTGATCCCAGACAGAAAGGGAGCAGCAGCCTAGGAGGTGCTTCACTAACAGCCTTTTGTGAAGAACTGTATAGGCAAGTAACAGGTAACCTTGAGAAAGTTAAAGTACTCTGAAGGCATTAGCATTTTAATCCCCCAGAAGCAGTCTCCAACTTCCCGGGCCCAAATTAGTTTTCATCTCCCTTATCTGACCAGATTACATGTCTACACTAACAACCTGTCCTAAATTCTTGCTTCAATTCCAGATCCAAACTATTACAATGCCTTTGGGGAAGTAATTATGTCATGGAGATGGAGTCCTCATGAACTGATCAGTGCTTTATAAAACCTCTGGTAGAAACTAGCGTAGGTCCTTCCTCATCTGTCTCTCATGTGAGAATATAGCATGGGCCTCCCTTTTGCTCTTTACCTCCCATCCTATGAAGATACCCACATGGTACCATCTGTGTGGAAGAAACAAACTTTCATTAGACACCGAACCTGTCAGCTAGCACTTTTGTCTGGGTCTCCTGAATCTTCTAAATTGCAAGAAATACAATTATGTTCCTTATAAATTACCCTGATTCAGTGTGTTATCATAAAACAAGTAGACTAAGACAATCACTGAAAGGTTTGCTCCGAACTGGACACAACACACTCCATATAACCAAGGGATCTTTATTTATGGCGGGGGGTTGTTGGGTTTGTGCAAGTGAATGCTGGGGAAAGGGGAGGTGTGGAGCATGGGATTTTATAAGGTCTGAGGTAAAATGCATTGTGGATTGGTTATTTCAAGCTGGTGTCAGGTAAGGATTGGTGGTCTGGCTGTGATGCCCCTGAAATCACTTCTAGTTGAAAGTTAACTCGAGTGGTTAGGGTTTGTTAACTTGGGTGGGAAACTCAGGCGGGAAACTGCCTGGGCAGGGACTGATAGGCTTTAGAGAAGGGAGGTCCGAAACTGGGTATGGGGAGGGCTGTTTCTACCTTACAGTGACCATCTCATAATAATTGCTACTAACATTTTATATAGTTCTCTATTCTTTCATATTTATTATATACTATTTATAAAAGGCTACTTCATTTGTGGGTCCAGTGCATAATGAAAAGGCAAGGTCACTTAAATGATTAAAAATTTAAGATGGCAACAATAGATTTTTAAACCGTGAGCAACAGCAAGGTCCTTATAAGTAACTGTACAGGCTATTTAATGAATGACTGCATGAATGTTGAATTACTGGAGTTATTAAAGAAGCCCAAAATCTCAAATGTATCGAGTCAAACCCGATGACATACAATTGGAAATACTGAAACTACTTTCATTTCCTGCATATCCAGAGTATAACAGCAAATGACGTTTTATGGAATTAAGAATCCACATGTACACTATGCTTGAGAGAAAAGAAACTTCTAGCTAACCTAGAAATGTATACAGAGAGCAGATTAGAGGTATGAATAAAATGACACTTAAACGGAATAGCCAAATAATTAGAAAATAACTACAAGATATATTTGAAAATATTTATCTTGCTTTACTAAAATTGATTATTTAAAAAGGATTGCACCATAGGAGTATCTCAGCAAATTGGCCACTGAATGTTTGCTTACATTTTACTAAAACATGTCCTCTGCTGTTTATCATTTTATACTAGCAATTGCATCATTAATGCAGGAATACTGATAAACTTGGGTCTCTTTTTGCAAACTGGTAAAAAATAGACTGATGGAAGATTATGGTTAATGGAGCTTTGGTTTTGCCCTTGAGAGACTTGGAATTTATGTCTAAGATTGCTGTCACCTACCTTGCAAGTAATCAGCAAACCTTGAACCATAAATACAGAAATATATTTGCAAGCGGTAGAAACAAAATTATAGGCACACTTATTTCTTGCATATTTCTGACAATAGTATAAATCACTACTAGTGAGTACTTTGTGAATTTTGGTGGCTAATGGATATATAGTCAACTTCTGATTATTTGCAATAATAGAAAGAATAAACATGTGAAAAGATGAGTAGATAACAATTATTTTGAGCTTTGCATCAAGATTTACTTGGTTCAACTTAATTAACATGGTCTATTAATATAAACATTAATATCATTGGTGTAATACTGATGCATATTGATGTAACTAACCCAATATATTAACAGTTAATAATTACATAATTTAGGTAGACTATTAACCATTAGATAATTGCATAATGCTGTAGCCCTTTGGCATACATACTACTGTATGATAAACTCAATCTTTGTATTTATCACACTTGCTTAAATTTGTACTCTTAAACCAGAGTTATTGTCTTTTCCCTTGATTACTGGTACATTGATTTGAGGCTGGCTAAATCTCAATACTTATTGAATACATGAAGGAAAGAAGGAATAAATCAATAGATATAATTTTAAGTATATATTGAAGGAGATATGCAAATGAAAGCTAGAGAACAACATGTAATGATATATAGTCATATACTGCAACATATGTTTATACAAAATGTGCTGTTCTGTCACAAAAGCACATTAATGCAATGACTCAGAATTGTGAAAGTAAATTTTTTGGAAGAGACTTGTAAATGAGTTGGACTGAGCTTAAACTATGAATAGGATGTTTGTGAACAAAGGCTAGAATGAGAAGTATTTTAAAGAGGAAATTGACTAAAGAACTGGAAGACAGGTGAAGCTTATGTAAAAGGTAATAAGTAGTCTGAAGCAAAAGTTCACATTTCATTTTAATTTTTTAAATTTTTTTAACACAAAAGTAAATATACTCAAGGGAGTATATTCTTACATGTAGTTCATTCCTTTCCCTTTATTGGAATCTAAATTAATATATTTGATACATCCTTAGGTAGATGTATATTTGAAACGTGAAGTTCTTATGTTTTAAAATGAGTATTTTCAATGAGTACCTTTCTATTCTCTATCCTTTTACTCAGCACCTTTTGCCAGATGCATGCGTGTTGTAGCAAAGATCTCTGGTTCCTTCCAAAGATGACAGCATATTTATACTCCTAGCTCCAATGAGTCACACTGAGATCCAAGAATGACCGTCTTTGCCTTTTCTAGTGTTTCCTTCTTGATCAATGATTGTGCCCTCACTACTTGATTGTAATAAGGATTGGTATACCACAAACTCATGTGTTAAACGTAATCCCTGCCTTGATGGTGTTTAGAGGTGGGACATTTAGGAGGAGATGGAATCATGCGGGATGATCTCCCAAAAATGGGATAAAGTACCTTGTAAAAAGAGGTTGAAGGGAGTATTCTCTATCCACATTTGCCTTTCTGCTCTTCTTTCATATGAGGTCACAGCATTGTTTCTCTGCTCTGAAGAACAGTCACCAACCTGGAAGTAGAAAGCAAGTCCATACCTGACACTGTCAGCACCTTTTTATCTTAGATTTGTTAGCTTCCAGAATTGTGGTAAATTTATATTGATCACAAATTACCTAAACTGTGGCAATTTTTCTACAGTAGCAGGAATGGACAAAGAAATGAGCTGAAAGGACTTGCTCATTAAGAATATTCAAAAGGAATACCCACCCCGACTCTGCTTACCCAGAATCCAGAAGTTTTCCACACAAATGTTTTTAGTACATTTGTCATCCAGGAATACACTGGCTTCATTTTCCAAAATTGAATTATGCCTCTTGTGTACTCTTAGACTAGATGGGTGGCCAATGGCCAGCTCTGTCCAGCAACTGAGAATGGATGTGTGAATGGGTAGACTGGAGTGTCTATACACCTGCAGGTTAAATCCTCTCTGTGCTAGACAGAGCAGAATTGGAGTGTTGGAGAGAAAGAAGAGATGAGGATGGCAGATAACAGGATGAATGATCTGAATGGGTGAAAGTACTAGCTTCATTGAAGAGAATGCTGTATGTTATTCTATAGACATGTATTTGTATGTGTATACATATGCCATATATAAATCCCATAACTAAAATTTAATAGGTTCATATAATCACCAGAAAATTCAACTCCTGAGTATTTATCTAGAAAAAACAAGTTGACCTGTATGAAAATACTCATCTTGTCATTATTTATGGTATTACATTCTTTTACTGGGAAGTTTGTAACTTAAATGATGTCTAATTTATCAGTTTTTTATCTTGAATGTATCATGCTTTGTGTTAAGGACATCAGATTTGAATGAGTTGGAGAATATTTGCTGTCTAGAGTTTAATTAGGTAAGGAGTCTGATAAGGTCATATAAACTATAACTTTTATCTGCTTTGCAAGCTTTATATTTTTCAATTTAAAATAACAATGTAACTTGTCATTTTATGTTCACTTTAACATAGGATATTTCTTAAATAGAATTTTTAGGGAAGTTCTAGGTTGAGGTTTACAGAGAAACTGAGTGGAGAGAACAGTTCTCATATATTCCTCTGCCTTCAGTTTCCCCTTTTATTAACATATTGCATTAGTTTGGTATGTTTGTTACAATTGATGAGCTTATATTGATATATTACCAAAAATGTTAAATTAGGTTTTACTCTTTGAAGTATATGCTTGTTAGGGTTTTGCCAAGTGCATATTACAATTTTATATGCCTTTGAGTTTCTTCATGATTTTGTGGCTTATTTTTGAATATTTGATTATGTACATTCAGTACAGTATATTTTTCAGAGTTCTCCAGAGAATAGAACCAATGAATGCATAGTTGTATAGAAAGAGATTTATTATAATGAATTAACCCATGCATGATATTGACAAGTTCAAACTGCAGCATGAGCCAGCAGGCTAAACATTCAGAAAGCTGAGATAAAATCTAAAGGTTTTCTTTTGCTGGTAGAGACCAGTGTTTTTTTTCAATGCAGGCCTCCAACTGGATGAGTGAACCTCTGTCACAATACAAAGAATAATCTTTTTCAGAAGTTGCCAATTTAAACACTAATGGCATCTAAAAACACCCTCCAAGTTGACACAAAATTAAATATCATAGATTTTATTTATGCACTTACTAATGGACACTTTTGTTACTTTCATGTGTTAGAATGATTAATAGTCCTGCTATAAGCATTTGCATGTAGGTTATGGTTGGACATAAATTTTTAACTCATTTGGGCAAATACCTACAAGTATTTCCAAATTATGTGGTAAGATATTTACCTTCCTAAGAAACTGCCAAATTGCTTTCAACATGGCTGTATCATGCAGCACCAACAATGAACAAGAATTCCCAGTGCCCCACATTTCCGGCAGCATTTGCTATTTCCAGTGTTTTAGATTTTAGACCTTTTTAATAGGGTATAGTGGCATCTCATTTGTATGTTCTTTGAGGTTGGCACATATCTTTTGCCCACCTTTAAATTGATATTTGTTATTTCATTTCAAAAATCCTCTGTATATTTAAAGTGCACATCCTTTATCAATAGGTGTATTACAAGTATTTTCCAAAATGTCTGTTTTTTTATTTACATTCTTTTACTGGGAAGTTTGTAACTTAAATGATGTCTAATTTATCAGTTTTTATCTTGAATGTATCATGCTTTGTGTTAAGGACATCAGATTTGAATTCACCAATATTTTCACTTATGTTAGCTTCTAAATAGTTTATAGCTTTGTGCTCTACATTTAGGTCTATGACTTTAATGTTGTGGCATTCTTTTGTTAATATCTAAATATGACAACATTTCATTTTGACATCTAATTTCAGTGAGTTATATTAAGAACATTGTGAGTGCATACTTTGTTTCATCTAGAAAATTTTTGTGTTCTTTGGTTATACAATTCTCTATATGTACACATGCATTCACATACACCGATATTACAATATTATGTTTGTATAATTGCATAAACAGTCATCTCTCAATATCCACATGGAATCACATCCTGCCGACATTAAATTTTTAGAGTCAAATTCCTTATGAAATAGCATATAGCATTTATTTTAAATTGTGAACACACTTCTGTATAATTTAAACTATCTTTAGAATACATAATACCTAAAACAATGCAAATGCTATGTAAATTTTTGTCATACTACTTCAGGAAATACAAAGGAAAAACTCTACACCTTCAGTAGAGACACCACTTTTTTTCAAATATTTTATATCTACAGTTGACAGTATCCACGAATGCAGAACCCAATGCTACCGAGAGCCAACTGTATTACGTGTATTGATGACTATACTGGTAGTATCATAGCTTCACATTAATTTGTTTACTAATAAAATAATGGGACTTTTAAAATATCTTTTCTCTAATTGGATCAAATCTTGGAATGATGCACATTCAAAGAGACAATGTCACAAGTTGCAGACGACAGGTTTTACAGGAGAGTGCAGGTAGGTAAGAGGGATGGAGTGTCTGCACACGGCCAGCCCTTGTGATGCCAGTCTTGCAAATTGAATAAAAATCAGACAAGTCTAAATTAAATGTCTCTCTTGCTCCTTATATGGACAGGACTCGGGTAAGAATATAAACTGAGTCTTATGTTCTATAATTCCAGATATTCAAAGGTTATAAATCAAAGTAATACAGATTGTTTCCTATCTACTTTGACAAAATACTTCATAACATGGGAGGCCATGCTTAAATGTTTGACTAAAGAGGATTTTGTTAAGTGATGGTCTAGAGTATTTTTAATACCATAGTTTTTCCCTACATAGCTTTACATATCTGTAGATTAATCATTGGCAGACAGTAGATTCTTATACTCTGTATTTTTTACATAAGACTATCGTAATCTTTTCCTATGAATGGCTAAAGGTATTCACAGTTGCTATTTTGGAATAGGGGCCATTATTTGTACCCTCGTAGAAAATCTCCAAATGCATCCATGTGTCCTAGTGAGCCTTCTGCTTCACAAGCATTGCTCTCAGATCTGTAGTGAATAGACATTCAATGTCAGTGTAGAATGAGGATGATTCTGGCTGTGACAACTTAGCTTAATTACATATTGCGATCTATGAGACAGCTAGAATTTTTGAAGGCTGAAGCGGTCTTATCCAAATCTGAAAACTTCTCTCTGCCGTTCATGGTTATGTTAACAATGAAAACTCATGGGAATCTCTCCCTTTAACAATTTTATTCTTGGTCACATAATCACCACAATCAGACCACCTAGAGATAATGACAGTGCTTGGCCTTTGCATTAACCTTTCAGTTAAAAACCCACAGGTCATATTGATTTTAATCCTTTTCTGTCTGTCTTATTTGACAGCATTATCCATACCCAAAAGTGGCCCTGGAAAAAAAATTATAAGGTAGCTGAATATAAAACATACTGGAAACTCCTTTTCACTCTGTTCAGGATTTACCATCACAACTGTCTCTCTCATTAACATGGCACAAAGTGTATAGTTATGTGAAAAAGAACATGTTGCAACTAGACATCTATTAGATAGAAAAGCATCCAGGAGATTTTGTTCTGATAGTTGTGATGCTTCTGGCCAGGATAAATCCTAGAGCCCTTGAAATCATGTCCATCTGTTTAATTTCCCTGCGGTTTCCTGAGAAGTATCATCCATACAGAGTGTACTCCAGGCAAATGTGTACTTCAGGAAATTGTGGGCTGCTAAGGATTTCAACTGCAGATCCCTGTGTAATTTTCTCAACTGATTGATAGGACTGACTCAGCTGAGAACTGTTAAGACTTTTTTCCCTTCAGAATTAAATCCTTGACTAGAATGAAGATAAATTGTCTTTGTCTCTGAAACATACATCCACATCCTCTGCCTCTAAATGTTTATTTCTTTGCAGTTTGGTTGGTTGCTCTTATTTTCTTTTGTCATTCCATTTGTTTGCTCTAAAGATATTCTGAAATACAGAGAATGTTACCACTTAAGCATAAGAGGTTCTCAATTCATCTTTTTCTAACCACTACCTGGAGGTCGAGGAAAAAAGTTACCTAAAGTGAATAAATGGAAAGAAGTTTCAAAACATCCAATTTGGGAAATTTTTCAGGTCTCTTGATTCTTGGTATGGTTATTTTGTTAATCGTCCTCTGATGTGAATTGTTGCATTAAATTAAAACACTTGCAGTAATAACAATAATAAAAAAACTTAGAACAATAAAACAACCTAATGTTAGAAGTTAAGAATAAATCAACTACAATTTTAAGGTAGATAAATGGAAATTAAAATACTTGATGTCTAGCACATGGCATAAACTCATTTTGCTTCTCATTAAAATAGAAATACCAAAGTAACTTATACATTCTCTACCATTTATGACTGGCCTCAAAGATGAGTCTGTAGCACATAAAAATTTTGCAGGAATATTGATTTTTTTTTTTATATTGGTATTTCTCAGTGAGACAGTGTAACACAACACCCATATTTATCTAATTTTTGAACATCTAATCATAATCTTCAAATTGCAGAACAGAAAATATAGGTGGGCAAGATGCTATTGACATAAATACTGTGGAAGAAAACACTTCCCTACAAACCCGTACATTAAAAAGGTGGAAGAGAACAAGATCTAGGGCATATCTATATCAAGAACCAAGAATTTCAAATACAACAGATCTTGAAGAGCAGAAGGAAATCATCATGACTAAATGGAATTAGACTGGGCAAAGCTTGCTAGAGGTGAAACCTGAAATAGGAAGTCTGCAGATTCACACCCCACACACATTTTTGCCGCACACACGCATACAAGGAATTTGTTGACTTTGCTAACTTACTGAATCGCAGACTTGACAGATGATATGGTCTAAATGTATGGCCCCTCTAGTCCCAATTTTTACATGAAAATCCAAACCCTTAAGGTGAGGAAGTAGAGATTGGGAAGATGATTAGATCTTAGGTAATGGAGCCCTCATGAATGGAATTAAGGTTTCTGCGAAAAGACCAGGATAGAGATCCTTCCTGACCTTATGCCATGTGATATTACAATGACAAAGTGTCTGGCTGTCCATGAACTGGAAGAGCACTTATTGGACAATGGATCTTACAGTGCCTTGATTCTGGATTTCCTACAACTTCTAAAACTGAGAAATAAACCTGTGTTTACAAGTCCCTGAATTTAATTTTTTGTAACAGTAGCCCAAATGAACTGAGAAGATAATTGCCTAATTATAACATAAGCAAATATAAATGACAGCATAAAATCTATAGATAAAACAGATAAAATACGTGTAGGCAAAAACCTATAAAACACATGGCTGTGCATATACACAGTTGTATTATAAATACATGAGTATGTCTATACATATTCTCAATAAAACATTTTAAAATTCTGAATAACTTTAGTAAACATTATTAAGCCATAAAATAGACTATCATTTCTAGTACACAGCAGAAAGTAAAATCAAAAGTATGAAAATAGAATCCACAAAAGGAATATAATAAAATAAAAATAAAAAAATTTTCCAGTGTAGCAATCAAAGTTCATCTAATATAAATATAAATTTTCTTACAAAAAGCAATGATTCTTAGATTATAACAAAAAGTTAATTTTAAAATCCAAACAAAAGTAGTTCATATAATCATTAGGACACATTTGGATGCAGTAATTAAAAATATGAACATGAAATTAATAGTAATTAATGCACATAGATTTCATTAGACCATGAAAAAACTGGAGATGCCTACAATTCCAGCTACTGGGAAACTGATGTAGGAGGCTCACAAGTGTGAGTTCAGCCTGGGAAAGTTAGCAAGATCCTGTCTCAAAAGAGAAAACAAAAAGGCTTATGGATGTAGCTTAATGGTAAAGCATTTCTGGGTTAAATCCTCAGTACAAAAATAAAGAAGGCAGAACACTCTGAACACGAAAGCAAATATTTCAAAGTATTTATTGGGTTAGAATTAATATAACACAAGAAACAATTTCTATCTGTATATCCCACTAATATTTTCATGAAATGGATCTTATCCAATGGATAGAATTTTGTGAATTATTCTCTGGTACTACGGTTTGAACCCAAGGATACTTTCTCACTGAGACACACCTTCCAATTATTTATTTTTTCAGGCAGGATCTTGCTGAGTTGCCTGGCTTTTAAATAAATTTTAACTCATTTGTTCAAACATTGTTCTGGGAAATTGGGGAAAGTGGGAAGACCATATTAAACTATAGTATGAAAAAGACACTATTATTATCTTTTAATATAAATGTGGTAAGCAAATCTCACAAAACTTTGAAAAAACACTGGGAACCTTATACCAGACTGTACATACATGTGTATACCTATTACATAGAAAAATTTAAAGCAAAAGTATCTGCAATATAATTTCTTGTAAAATTCACAATTTCAACTAGTACTAACAATTAGTAATATTGAGAACTCAGTACAGACATCTATAACCAAGATAAATACTCAGACTAGAAAAAATTGAGCAATAGCAATATATTCATGTTGATAGGACTATACATACTATGTAATATATGCTAAATTAGGTTCAGGTAAAACATTATTTTCTTAGAAAACATACTTTATTAGAATCAAATACAAAATAAAACTGTAAAAGAACTCTCAAATATGCTTGTCCTTTAGGATATACCTGTCCCTTACATACAACTTTTAAATTATATCTAAAACCACAAGACATAGCTATCAGAAGGTGCTAATGAGCCTTTCTGACTATTCAACAGTTCTCATGTGTTCATCAGCATCTGAATAAAAAGCTAATTTTAGAAAGTATATTAGCCTTTTTGCACTTTCATAGATCATATAATTGATATGTGGAAACATTCCATTTTTTTAGGTTACAATACCAGTATGGGATATGAATATTACATTTGTGATGCAAATCTGTCTTATTAAGGACCATTTCAGTAGCATATATTGTTCTATAATATCATGTAGAATGACTTATTTGCATATGTATTTCAGATATCTAATAGCTAAATACAAATTTTAAAACTCTTATCTATAGAGATTATGCTGATTTTCAAATTCTCACTTTCTTCCATATGTCTCCTTTCTTCATCTGTGCAAAAATGTCATATGACTCTTTTCTCCACTAAAAAATCAAGAATTGTATATTTCAATTTGTTAGTGTTAGAAGAAACAAATTTCAATACTAAAAGAAAGCTCTCCAAAACACAGATCTCAGGATTACAGCATAATTAGTCTCTAAGTGAATTTATATGCATCTAGTTCTCACCTTTATTATTTTTAGCTTAAAAAAAAAAATGACAACTTGTCAGGTAACAACTGGAAAACCTTCCCCAGATAATTTCTACACCTTTATATGAAAATCTTAAAGTTTTAAAAAGTGGTACAAAATTATAGCTCAAGAAAATTACTAGTGAATTATATACTACAGTTAAGACTTAAAAAATTTTATATTATGAATGTTAGCATTACATTTATAGTAACTTATACAGTATTTATAGTAGTGTTACCTTTACATATATGGAACAAAATCCCTCTTGAACTTAAAGCAAAGCCAAAGGACAAGTATCTTTTAAAATATCTTAGACCCAAATTTGCATCATGTCTACTAGAATGTTTAATAAATTTAAAATACTACCAGTATTAACTCTACACAATATTTCATTTTATTTTTACAACAGCATAATAGCAAATGAGAAATTCCTTTGAACATTTGAAATGTTCAAAATATTTAAATGTTTCAAACTTTCATTTGAAATAAAAATATTTGATAATAAACTAAATCTGAATTTTTCCCTCAGTAGATTGTCAGCTTGATTCTGATCATCACAAAAGAGAAAATATTTATCATATTTAATATAAAATATTAAAGAAAAAGTCAATATGAGATAGTTTCAATGCATATAAGTATAATTATGTGTAGAATCAAATAGAACAATGAAGTGATAATTTGATCACTAGGTAAATTTTATAAAAATGCACACTTGCTTTACATATACATTCATGAAAATTCACTTTAGGAACTCTAATCATCAGTATGGAACTCTAATCATCACCATGGTTTCCATACAGGAAAAGGTACAGAAACACTATAAGAACATATAATATCTTTTAATAGAACACAAAGGGGAAAAGATGAAAGAAGACTAAGATTTCAAGCAAAACTTGAGAAAAGGGAATGCTTTTTAAAAATTGGACTCTTAAACCAAGAATCATCTTGTTATTTCAAATTACACCTTTTAAATTTGTTCTCTAAAGGAAAGAATAAGAATTTGAATTTTTTCTTAAATATTATGACCAAACTCTAATCAGAAACATTCAAGCTGTTTGCTTTGTATGTCATTTGAATCCCTTGGATTTATTTTTCCGCATCACAAGCGTATTCAAATCTTAATTTCTTGCATTCCATTTTCAAACTGATATTTCTTTTTAGTCAAAACAAAAGTCAAACATTTGTCAACTCTAATAACTAATTTTTAAATCAACCACCTTCAAAAACTTTTAACTCCAGAGATTAGTGAAAACCCTCTGTATTAATACTACACAACTTCAAAATCATAAACAACATATTCCATTTGGTTTTCCAGTTCTCCATTAAGTCCTGTGTATAAGCCACTGTCTGATATGCTAAGTGGTCTTCATTCTAAAGAACAGCTTGCAGATATGTCCTAGAGGATAGGCATATTAACATAACACTAAAAGTCTCAGCAAGGTGACTGGATTAACTCATTTTTGTGCTTCCTAGACTGTGACTTTCTATCACAGATTGAAATCCTATGAATACAACTGATAGCAATTTCAAGGCTGGAACTGAGGACAAGTGAAAGTGTTTGAAATATATAGACAAGTGTCTTCAGAGAAATTCCAAAGAATGGTATTGAATATTTATTTTACTGACAGCTTTCACAATGGAGAATAGATATTTTCAAATAAACATAACTTCACATCTAAGTATATGGATGAGCAAAGAGTCAAAATACCTTATATACGAAGTTATTGACATGGAAATTTAATGGAATAGAAACAACATTCTGTGGGTGAGTACCACCCTGTGCAATAGTCTGGCTATGTGGATAGCAGTTTAACATGTAGAGGACATTGAGATGGTTTTGTTCACTTATTACTCTGGTTGATAGTTAATGGAGTGCCCAGAGGTATGGTTATTACATAAAAGTCGTTTGGTAGGGTTGTTTAAATTCAGATTATGGTGTGTGTACTGTATCCAGAGTTCTCTGTAGGTGGAACTTGGGGAGTGGGCAGAATTGCATGGCAAAGCCTTTACACTGAGGAATTTAATATCAAGTATTCAAGTGTAAATTCCTAAAATTCATCAAGAAAAAGTCCTAAATGTACATTTCATATAAACTTCACAAAATGTGTTAGAAATGGAAGAAAAGTGAATTAGCCAGAAGTTTTAAAGGGTCTGATTATTGTGATAAATACATTCATGTGGGAAGATTCAGTAAATCTGCTATATTTTTACATCTGACTAGATTTAACAGCAAGTTGCACTTTCAAGAAAGTCTCAAAAATATTCCACCCAATAGAAATTAATGCACATGATCATGCTGAACAACACTTTCAAGTTTAAGTTCTGGAATGTGATTCTGTCTGAAATGAAACCTTAAAGCAAAAAGTCTCCTGAGTATAGAAGCATGAGGGTTGCTACCTTAATATTGAAGATTGTTTGAAGGACATAACAGAAAACAGTGGACCTAAAACTGACTTTCTCATTTTTCCTGGATAACTGACCTCTGCTCTACTTATGTCAGACTGGCTCTTTGGCATCCAAAGACATAACTTCCAATTTTGTCAGTGCCATTCAAATCATACCTTAACCAGTAATAAGTCAGTATGCAGCAGAACATCCATTGCACCTAGGGCTAGCTATATTTTACCTTTCTTCAATCACTGGTCACTTTCTTCCCCCTTTGTCTCTGTTGGTCATTTTCTGTACAAAGCTTTTCCATACAGGCGGTTTTCATGATCACATCATTCATCCCTAAACTTCTCCACTCCTGTGGGGTAGACTATTCAACTTTAAATCATATTAAGTGTAATAGTTCACTACTTAATGATATGTTTAAGTTAACAGTGACTAGTCTTACAAGTGTAGAAGAGTGTACTTGTCATTACATACATTAATTTCTTTTTTCAAACTAATTTATCCTTTCCTCTCTTCCTTTTAAAATAAAAGCCATGTTGTTACGTTTATTTACTTATTTTGGCTCTTAACACAGATTATGCAAGTAGATGCTAAACCAATGTTTTTGATTACTGGCATTTGCTGTTAACCCGCAAATGTACTAACTATGCTAAGGTAGGAAAATAGCACAATCTACTACATTTCTTGTTAAACGTACCCACTATTTGTGAATTGAAGAGCAAATAGATGATTTACTGTCAAATATGTTTTAGAAAGGAATGAAAAGCTTCCCTGTTCTCCTCTAGTCCTGGGTACTATCCAATAAGCACTTGACTCTGGCTGCCTGAATTTCCTGTCTCTTCAGTCTGTCTCAAACAATCTCGTGGTAATTGAGTATTTAGGTGGTAAATGTCTTTCATGAAAGTAGAGAATAAAATATGAATCCTTGCATTAATTTGTTGTTTCAGGTCTTACTTTACTCTCCACTTTGTGTAGGAAAAGGCAATAGCTGCTCATGAGTCATTTTTTAAGTACTGTCTTAAATGGAACAATGATGAGTTAGAGAAAACATTGTTCTTAAGGAAATGTTAGAATAATACATGACTAAAGTAACTAGAGCAGAACTGTCCATATTAACCACAGCTGAGAACTACTCAAATGTCCATTAACAATAAAATTGTCTTTTTTATATATTTTTAGTTGTAGATGGGTGCAATACTTTATTTACTTTTTTATGTGGTACTGGGGATTGAACCCAGTGCCTCATGCATGCTAGGCAAGCACTCTACCATTGAGCCACAACCCCAGCCCTACATGCATGTTTCTCTGTGTATATATACACATACATTACAAGGGAACTTGAATATTTTGTATCATTGATTTATATTCGAGTTCCTGAACTGGGTTGCAGTTTCATGAATATGTTCAGCTCATGAAAATGTATTGCATTTTTTACTTAGAGTATATAATTGTCTATACTTATATCATTGCACAATTAAATAAAACAAGTTAAAAAGTAGAGAAAAAAGATAAATCAATAAAGTGAATGTTAGCAAGGTGTTTTCTATCACAACTAGTAGATATTCTGTCAAAAAAAAGTGAAATAAAAGGGAAACTGAGTGTAGTCCTTTATATAACAAATATGTATACTGAATCAAGCCAAATATTCTATTTTGGAAATGTTATAATTTCAGATATCTTTTTCCTTTAGTGTTTATATTTGCCACTTCCCCTGCTGAAAAACAAATTGCAATATTTTATAATATTTTTAACTACTATTGTTTAAAAGATAAGATCCATGTCCTTTAATTTACTAGTCAATTTATGGCAACTTATCAACTGCTTACTCCACACCAAAGACAAGAATATCATGGAGACCTTGCCTTTGTGGCAAACAATGAGCCTACACAAACAGATTTCATGTTATGTACTGGTCTTAATCTAGATAATCTTCTGGAGGTGTTGAGTTACAGATAAGATTGGCATAAAGCTGCGCTCCTAGATACCTGGACCTTGTGGGAAAGGTCAGACTTTTTCAATTAAATTTCATTTAGATAATTAGACTTTTGTTGTAAGAAAAAACTGAAAGAATCTGTATGTTGCTCAATTTCTACAAAGGTAACATTTTGAAAAATTATAGCATTTTATTGTAAGATATTTAGTGATATAATACACTTTTATATAACCTCAGTTTACTTTATGTGTATGTGTGAATGTGGGTGTATTAAATACTATGTGAATATATCACCTATATAGACTTGTATTCACTACCACAGTCAAAATTTTGAACAATTCCAACGTTACTACTTCGAAACTCTTATAATTTAACTCTTTGACCTTAGTCTTCCGGCACTCTCAACCTGTTCTCTAACCCTTGGCAACCACTAACCTATCTTTCATTTCTAAGGTTTTGCCACATGAAAAATGTTATAATTGAATCACAGTATATGAAATGTTTTATCAATTGTTCACCCAAGAAAATTTTCTGATAAACTATCTATGTAATTGCATGTATCAATAGTTTTTATTCCCTTTCTATTGTTAAGTAGTATTCCATGGTAAAATATAGTTTGACAACTATCAGTTGAAGGACATTTAGGCTGATTCCAGTGGTTTGAATTCAACCTACATGTAAAGTGTTTAAGAATATTTATGTATATAGGTCTGACCACAGTAGAATAGATGTGTACAAATGAGAAGCAAGTTTAGGACCTTTAAGCCCAGATGGAGGAATTTAAACCTGAGTCTAGCAAAAGAATAACCACTGTTGATTTTTTAGCATATAAGAGTCCAGATGCCATAGTATTCTGAGGGCAATCAAAGAAAGCCTGGATTCAGGGGTTTTCAGCCACGGCTGAATATTCAACTCAAGTTAAGAGATTTAAACACATTAGGTATGTACTAGACCACAGATTAAATAAGAAGTTCCCTATTATCTTATTCTTAAAAGTCTTTTGGGATAAACCAAAAAGGGAAATCCTTGGATAAAAGGTGAATAATCTAATCATAAGGTTGCTGCTGTCATCCAAGGATTAAATGGAAAGGGAAGGAGTCACAGGTATTGACATAAATTGGATGATTTGAAGAAAGAAAAGTCAGTGTTGAATAACAGATAAAACATTCTTTAAAGACTAAGAATAAACCAAGGGTCTAGACTACAAGGTGGATTTGTCAAAATCAGAATGATTATGAGAAAGTCTTTGATTTGATGGTGATGCACTCAGGTAAAGATTTTCTAGAAGCAGCTGGAAATTTCCTTAAAATTATTCATTCATTTCCCCTATAGAAATTAAAGTTCTGTTTTTACATAAACTTTTATCCATCTTAGCAGGCATCAGTGTTATGTTAGATGCTTTCATCTGCAGTATATTGAGAGGTAATATTGCATGTCTTTGAAAAGTTTCAAACCTGGATACTCTCTGCCATAAACTGAAATGAAAACACATCTTCCTAATATATTAAATTAGAGTTCTGCTGTGGGCCTGGCAATCAGATATTCAAAACTTGGCAACAGCAGAGGAAAGCCAAGTGGCTTTTTAAATGTATTTTTAAATGAAAGTCATAAAGAAAACTCCATTAAGTGCTTGAAAAGAGCTCCTTGAAAAATAGAGAAGCTCGGTTCCCTAGTGAGTCCTGTCATTCCACAGTAGGTGAGTTTATTTTCCATGGTAGCTGAGTTTGGTGCTATTGAGTTGTTTTCCTTGTCACCTTAGGCAAGCTTGATGGTTAATGGGATCACTAATAGGATATACAGTCAGTTATGGAGCTCTAAACTAGGTTGGATTAGCTACGACTAAAATCAATTACCACAGTCCACTGGTCCACACAAATGGGTTAGGGGCACTCATTTCCGTTTCTCATGAACAGCTGTAGTCAATCCTCAAGAGGGGAAAAAAAAGTATTACCAGCAAAATTGATGCTAATTAGCACCCACGTTGGCAGTCAGAATAGACAGAGAAGAAAAAGTGCAAAACGAGGCTGATTAAGGACAGTAAAAATTGTATCACTAAAGTTAGCCAGGTATAATAAATGACTCTCCATTGATTTTGTAAAAACCCATATTCTTCATTTAATCTACATATTAAAGAACAATTTTGTGATTAATGTGATATAGGATTTGCATTACATTATTTATCCAATTTTACTTCAAAAGATTCAGTATCAGCAAACTTGTGCAGCCACCAAATGTTATAGGCTTGCTGTATATATTGGTTCTGATTAAACATTCCCTCTTGCAGATTAGCATTGGCAAGTTTCAGTCAATCAAAAGACTAGTCTTCTGCATAGCACAGAAGATAATTCTATTGGTTATATCAAAATATATTTTACATATTAATACTTGGAGCTTAATACAATTTTATTGGACACATATAGCTATTTAGTTACTTACAACTTAATGTGCATGAATTTTAGATCATTCCCAAAGCATGTTGAGGCTTAAAAAAATAGACTGCAAAAAAGATTTCCAAGCTTACTGAACAATGATCAGTTGCATTTAATTAATACTTTTATCTTCTAGTGTATGATATCATTTAGTAATAGGAAGTATTACACATGGCAAAAATGTCTTGCTTTATTCCAACTAAATCAATACCGAGGTGGACAGATTCATTGAAAACTTTCTTTGGAAAAGTCATACAATTTACTTTCTGCAATTCATAACTGTCATGCTAGGAAGGACTAATGTCTAAATCAAATATTTATGCTATCATTTTTCTTTGAAGATGGAATTGTCAATGAAGTAATACTGGATTAGGCAGCTGGCAGATAGGGAGCATTTCATAGATTGCGGAGATGTCCTCTGTTGACATGCCTGTGCTTTCCTATTAAATAGAGGTATAGAAGGTGAGATGCTTACAAGGATTAAGAAATGGTTTAAACTGGCTCATGAACTTTTCAGTTAATTCCACCATCACACACTCAAACACAATTAATATTTACACACCAAACAATATTGTCACTCCTGCTCTGACTAATAGGATCCCAAGCAATGATCTTCCTTTTGCACAAATGAAGTTTGTTCCTTTCATTATATTCTTTACACCTATACAGAAAGGCAAAACTTCTTAAAATTACAGCAGTATATCCACAGTGAAAGAACAAAATAATACTTTGGCAACTGTGGAATACTTCAGAGTTTGTTTCCATAAGATTCAAAATTTGTATCTAGAGACAGAACACTTTCTTTAAAAGTTAAGAGTAACCAGGGTTCATGATTTCTATTTGATTTTCTTAAGTTCCTATGAGTAAACTATAGTAAATAATATAATTATTGAACAAAATCATATTTAGTTTGGCTTTTAGTGAGAGCAAATACCTATAATATACATGTATAACGTGTATATATAAAAGAAAGAACAATAATGGTTTATTCAATGCATGTGATTATTCCCATTACTCGATTTAATAAGCTATGCCCAGATGTACCTGAGACAAGACATGCATCTTCCTTCAGTAAATTTCAGTTCCCATAACTTTCTATAACACGTGCATCTCTTTGTACTGGTTTGAGTTAAAGAAATGGCAGTATACATATTTTATACTACTTGGAGCTCAAATTAAAACTCTTATATTCATATAAAAAGGCTTTTAATGGTGGAGGAAAAACTCTCTGTATAGGCTTATTAGAGACTTCATATGCATCTCTAAATCGATGTTGACTGCAATTTTTTGGATTTACTGGTTTTGAACTCAGATGATGACATCAACAGATAAACTCCACTTTAATCCCAATTGTAAGATGGCTCCATTATCTTTTGGGTTTTAAGATATTTTTGGCTTGATAATCCTGAAGCATATGATTTTATCTATACATGTCTACTACTTATCATAGAATAGGCATCAAATAATGTTTAAAATATTGAATATTTATATATGTTAGCTAACTTTTGAAATTGAGACTATGAACTGGGTCATAGTGCCAAGAACAAGAGAAGAAAGAGGGGCAGTATCAGCAGGTACAGAAGTTGAATGTCATTAGTTCCGACAGATACAGCAGGAGGTATGAGGTATATAGAGATAGCTATCCAAGAAGGGCCTCTAAGGATTTGAGGATGGGAGGAATAAACTGGAGGTTAAAAGGTCAGCTAAAAATACATCACAAAATACCAGGTTATCAGCAAATCATGAAAAATGGTCATATAGGAAAAGGAAAGAAAATTAGGATTTCAGGCTAGAAAGATGTTTACCAAGAAAGAATAGAAATAAAATTTTTAAATGTTTCTGTAAATATGGATGTACTTCTCAAATTATTCAATAATACTTGAAATTGTTAACAATCAGTTATGGTTGAATTAAAGAAAGTGCTTTTCTACAAAATAGAGTATTATTAGGATTCAAATATTCAAAGTTTGCCTTAGAATAAGTTCTAGGGAGATTTAGACTAACTCATTAAGTGGTGGGTATCAGATTCTTAATGTGTTATTTAAGGAATGTAATACTCTCTAAAAAGTTGCTGGGAAGTGAGAGACCATTACTGTCTGAATTTGAATCTTGTTTCCATGACATGTAAGTCAGCTTTAGGCAAACTACTAAACCTGTCAGCATGTCACATTCTTCATTTAAAACTTAATGACTTTTGCTTTGTAAGGTTGTTGTAAAAATTAGGTGAAAACAAAAACTAAAATCCAGCGTGGAACCAGGCACATATTCGGTGTTCTAAAGGGACAGAGGCCATGAGGATAGTGATGATGCCACTATGGTCTCAACAGGGTTTCTGTGAATGTGATAATCTGTTTCCCATTCTTTCTCTACAGTTTTTCCTCAATTTAGGTTATGTCTGTAATACAGGATCAGTGTTCACCATAACATAATGCTCCTTAAAAGCCTCTGCATGCATAAGTCCCATATGAGTCTTTCTTTAATCTGATAAGTCTCGATTATGTTCTTAATTATGCCTGGCTATTAATGGTAAATACCTCTCATCCACTCACTTGCACTCTTACCCACTCTAGCAGAGGACTACTTAAACTTCAATATTTGTCCCACATCCACAATCTCAGCTGGTGACCTTGCTTCTTGTTTCGCTAAAGAATTTTAAGTAATACAGTAAGAATGCCCACAGAGCCCCAGATTCATAAGTATTTGCCTACTATCATCTATATCATGTAACTCAGCTTCTTTTAGTAGCAACAAATGGAAACTCCTTGTTCTAATGTCAAAGGAGTACTTCAGTATGATCACTTGTTCTAATACACTAGTCAACCCACGTTGTCCACTCCAGCAATGCTCTCTTCTTCAGGACCATCATTTTTCTTCACTTCTGTATTAATTATTTTAGCCATCAAGCATGTTAATGTTTTCCCATTTAAAAAATTTGATTCTCATCCTTCTTTGTATTTCTTAAGTTGCAGCAAAAATTTTCAAGAGACATTTGATATTTAAAGAACATTTTAAGAACCTCAATCTCTCCTGTCCTTTTTTTTTTTTGGATGCTGGAGATTGAACCCAGGGCATCACAGATGCTTAGTACATGCTCTAGCAGGCGGCTACACCCTTTAAACTTAAGTTAGTTATTTGCTCCATTTTGAAACCAGCCTTATTGTCACCAGGAATCTGTGTGGATATACACATGGTCATTTCTTGTTCCTCACATTATTAGAAGACAGCAGTATGACAACTTGGTGAAACAATCTCTTTTCTTCCTCCCCTGAATGCCATGTTTTCTAATTGTCTCACAGGTTGTTCTTTCTGTCTCCATTTCTGGTTACCTCTCTAAAATGCTTTAAAGTCACAGTGGTCTAGAGCTCTGTCTCTTGCTTGCTTATATTTGCTTTCTTGACAGTCTCATCTGTTCTAGTGGCATAAGTATTCAAAAATCATTCTTAAGTGTTTATCCCCAGGCTACACCACTCCATGGAACTCCAGGAATGTACTCATCGGTCTGCTAATAGACATCTAAAACTAAACATGTATAGAACTGAACAAATTCCATTCTCAACCCCTCAAAACTCTGCCTTTCCCACAACCTTTATAATCACTGATTATAACCACCATTTTTCCAAATGTTTAGATCAATACTTTTCTCATGGTTTCTCCTTTCTCAGATGGTATGAATTGGTGTTCATATATTTAGAAGGCCCTAAATGATCTGGTCTCTTCTACCTCCACTTCTACTTTTTATTAGTGATTTTGCTCTTACCACACCAAACTCATTGCTATTTCTTAAAGATTTTGCATAGAATCCTTCCTTTTACTCTTGTCTTTTCTGCCATTCTGCCTTTCTTATCTCCTTCAAAGTCTGTGCCCATGTGCCACTTTCTCAAATAATTCCTGAAGTAAGAATCCAGCTTGTCATGGCTATAGCCATCTTGGTCACAACCACCACCTTGCCTGCCAGATGACATTGGCATGCATTTTAAACCCTATGGGATAAACAAAGTCATTTACATAATCAGACACACATATTGGGTTGGACATTTTTAAACAATGCTTCACATGTTAATATTTTATTTATATATGTATTATGTTGCTAGAGATTTAACCTAGTGTGGTTTTACCATGAAGCTATATCTCTCATCCTTATTTCGTGTCTATATATATACACATACATGTATGTGTGTGTATGTATATTATGTATGTGTATGTATATATATACATACACACATGTATATATACATACACACAATTTTTTTTGAGACAGTGTCTCTTGCTAAGTTGCTGAGGCTAACCTCAAACTTGTGATCTTTCTGCCTCATCCTCCTGAGCTGTGATTAAAGGCATGTGCTACCATGCTTAGCTGACATCCTAATACTTTTGAGGAAGTTTAAATATATTTTTGACTATGAATCACCTTTGTCTAGCTTGTTACATAAGCCCTTTACTCTTGCCCCAGGTGATTATGCCTTTTTTTTTTTTTTTTTTTTTTTTTTTTTTTTTTTTTTTTTTTTTTTTGCCTTTCAGCATCTTTTGCTTTTGGCAACTGGTTCTCATATACCAGGTTCTCCAAAATACTTTTTTTAGATTAATTTTTTAGTTGTCAGTAGACCTTCATTTTATTTATATGCAGTGCTGAGAATCAAACCCAGTACCTCACATATGCTAGGCAAACACTCTACCACTTAGCCACAATCCCAGCCCCATCCCAAACACTTCTGATATCATTTTATATATGTGTATCACATCATCTGCAATATGCCCCATCCCTCTAATTCTGCACCATTTTCTTTTATATTATAGAACCCATTTCTTTTAACACACCACAAAATTTGCCTATCATATGTATTTTTTCTCTCCTTCTATTAGAACATGTAGTTTACATGACAAATTTTTGTATCTTTTGATCTCAAACACCTAGAGTGCTTGGAACATGGTAACTTTCAATAAAAATTTTGTAAATGAATGGATTATTAACAGAGAAACTATCTTTAATGGTGTCAAAAATAAAATAGTGAATAGAAAAATATGAATCTATGCATTAAAGAGCAACAGTTGATTTAGACTTGTAGATTGAAAGCAGAAATTTCCCTTTCATTACACCATCTAACATTTGTAGAATGAAACTATTTTAGTCAGCTCTTACATTACTGTGACCAAAATACCCAACAAAAACAACTTAGAAGAGCAAAAGTTTATTTTAGCTTATGGTATCAGAAGTCTCAGACCATACACAACTGAAACCATTGCTTTAGACCTGAGGTAGACAAAACATCACGGTGAAAGGGACCAGCAAAGGAAAGCTGCTCAGCTTATGTTGGAGTTAAGAAGAAAAAGGGTAGGAGTCCAACCATGTCCCACCTGCATACAATTACCATCTAGTTCATATAAACTAGAATGTACTGATTAGGTTACAGTTTTCCCAATCCAATCATTTCACCTCTGAATACTCCTACATCAACACAGGAGATTGGGTGATACCTCATATCCAAACCATAATTTTCTGGCCTTAGTCTCCAAAAAGCTCATGTTCATCTCACAAAGAAAAATGCACTTAGTCCATCCTCAAGAGTTTCATAGTCTTAACAGTTTTATCATTGCCCAGAAATCCAAGTCCGGTTTCTTCTGAGATCCAAGGCATTATCTTCTCTGTGAATTGTGTAAATATCAGAATTAAGTTACATATATTCAATATGCAGTGGTAAAGAATAAACATTCCCATTCCAAAAGAGGAATAGAAGCTTAGAAAGAAAGGATGGAGTCAAAGCAACACCAAAACCCAATGGTCAAACAAGTTCCTTAACTCCACCTATAACTCCTCATATGTCATCTAGGACACAAAACTGAAGATGTTATTTTCAAAGAGTTTAGGCAGCTCCACCCCTTTGGCTTTCAGTTGCAGTGCAGATAGAATTTCTATTAAACTGGTTAACTCTTCAGCCAGCTGCTTTTCACAGCAGACAGTCCATATTACTAGCATCTCTTAATTCCCGGGGTTTCCATTATAGTTTTGACTTTACCTTCACAGCTTCACTCATCACTCTCTCAGGAGCAGCCTACAGGCGCTCCAACCCTGCTACACTTTGTCCTCCCAGATCTTCCTTTGAAATCTCAATGGAACCTTTGATAACCTTTAACTCAAAATTTATTGTTACAGGATAAGCATTATATGGATAATGCCAAGTTCTGCTGTCAGCTCTTGTAGTAACTGGGTGCCCTGTAATCATGGCTGCAGAAGCTTTGAATGCCAGCATGACAGCATGATAAACAACTTCCTAGTTCCCCCAGTGTAGACAGTTGTTTCCAGAATCTCTTTTCAAAGGAATTTTCCCTTGTATATCCTGAAACATTCAATGTGTGTGGCCTTTCAAATTCCTGAGATGCCTTCAAGCCATCTTTTCTATTCCTTCTATGCAAAGCACTCAGCATCTCATCAAGAGCTATAACATGGTCAACAAATACCTTCTTTGGCCCCAGATTTACACGCATTTATTTTTCTGGCCAAACTGCAAGTTTTCAAAATACTTCAGCTTTGTGTTCTGCTACCAATTCTCACAATGAAAGTTGCTAGCAAAATCCATGCCTCTGACTGAATGCTTTGCTACCTTAAATTTCCTCCACCAGATTAATTAGTGCATCACTTTCAAATTCAGTCATAAGTTAAGCTGAAGGACATAGGCAAAATGTAGCCATGTTCTTTTCCAGAACATAACATAAGCATCCTCTGCTCCAATTCCCCAAAGAATTTTCCATTAAGCTCCACTTACAACATTTTAAAACATTTTCAGCTTGAATCTGTAAACATTCTAAAATTCCTCTGGCAATCCAGTTCCAAAGGCTTCTGAACCACATTGTTAGGTTAGTTACAGCAATGACCCCACTCCTAGTAATTTCTGCTTCAGTCAGCTTTCATGTCATTGTGACCAAAATATCAGGCAAGAACAAATTAGAGGAAAAAAAGACTTATTTTAGTTCACAATATCAGATTTCAGTTTACAAATGAATACTCCCTTGCTCTGGGTCCAATGTGTGTCAGCACATAATGCATTAGGGCCTAGCAGAAGAAAGCTGCTCAGCTCATGAAGGTGTCAGATAAGAGAATGGAGACAACAGCAACATAGCAAATATGAAGCTTTCTAGGGCACACACCCAGTGACCCTTCTCTTGCCTTGTTCAATCTTCCTATTGTTATGACTCAGTCCATATAAACTGGAATGAACTGATCAGGTTACAACATGATTCAAAAATTTAACCTCTGAATATTTTTGCATTAACAGGAGCTTTTGAGGGACACCTCATATCCAAAACATAATAGCAATTATTTGAATATACAACTTTATTAACATTATATTATGTTTTAAAATACTTTATCTCATGGTTTCAAATATACAAACAAATACGTATTACTGAGGAATCTATCATGGTAATTTAGAAACTTATTGTATAAAGAAATTTTAGCTACAATGATCTCAAAAGAACAGACTCTAATTTCTAATTCTATGTACAAATCTACAACTGCATACCAATGCACTGGAAACTTGTCTTAGAATCATGTTCTATACCATAAGTCAGAAAATTTGGACTAGATAGCATTTGTATCAAGGAAAAAAGGTTGCACATATTTAATTATTAAACTTAAAAGGTATATGAAAGCATATATTTTCTTTAAGATGACAAAACATCTAGACAGAGAAACCAATACTTTACATCTCAATTCTCTTAAGGTATAAAAGTAGAAGCAAACTAACAAAGTAAAAAGAAGTATGTTCTCATATAACATTAACAAAGAATGGAGGTTTTCATTTACAGTGATAAGGCTGGGATTCTGCTAGTAGTTTTAATTTCTATTGAATAAAGAAAAGTGGTTTTAGGTTCTGAGATTCTATTTACTCGTCAATCATCTCTCAACAAAATAATTGAATTATTTTTCTAATATCTTATCACTTGCCATTGACCATTTCATAAAATATCCCAGATTCCAATATTTTTTATTTCTCTAAAAAAATAGGTAAGACATAATTGACACTTTGTCTCCCTTTTCAAACTATATTTTACTTCTGTCTCATTTAATATCTTATTGGTGTCTGATTCTTTTTCAAGAATTATCATCCCACTTCTGATGTTTTTCTCTAATTAGTGTTATGGTTTAGATGTGGTTTGAGTGTGTACCCAAACAGTAGTTTCTGTGTTGATGCTGGGAGGTAGTGTGGATACTCTAAGAGGTGGCGCCTAGAGAAAATTGGTTAGATCTTGTAGACACTATCCATGGATGGGATTAGGGTAATTCTCATGGAACCTTACTTAGTTCTTATCAAAGGGTCATACAGCTTGTCTGACTGGCTTTCCCCTCTTATTCCCTGTCTTTCCTTGTGATCTCTTCCTGAACACACTCCTAACATCATGGCACCCACTATGTGACAGTTTTGGGTCACTCATAGGAGCTAATACAACACTGGCTCCGTGTCTTTAAACATTAAGAAGTGTAATCTAAGTAAACATATTTTCTTTTAAAGTGTATAGCCTCAGGTATTTTGTTATTGCAACAGAAAATAGACTAAAGCAATTAGAAGTTCTATATACTCCAATATTTGTGCCCTTTATCTCTACCCTTCTATTTTTTTCAGCCTCAAAAGAGGTACAGTAATATGACTGGTAAATTGACAAAGGGCAATATTCACAGCTGTGTGTCTCTCCTTTTGGGAAAATAATTCCTTCCTATTCCATAGAAGACAGACTCTGCTCTCTTCCCTTGTTACCTTCGAATAAGTAAGTTTGCCTATTAGTGAGGCTTTGTCAAGATGGGGGAGAGATAGGAGTTGTCCTCCTAGGTCATGGAAGATTCTTATATCACTGACAGAGTTGCTGACAAATGGGTATCGTAAAAAGAAAACCAATGTTTAGTCAGTATGTTTAAATTCCTACAGACTTTCCACCATTTTATTACCTCTATCTCAGTTGGACTGCTCTGCCTTGCTACACTTCAATTTGCAACCCCATATGGCTGGTCACTGAACTATACTATTCAGTTAGGCTTTGAGTAGTGAAAATAATGACAACTGGTTTTCATCATAAATATCTTATTCCTTTCCTTATTTCCCATTTTGTTTAGAATCAGAAAGGAAACATGGATGCTATTCATTAGGCTCCCTTAAACACTGTAACCCATTTAACCTTACTTTGATCTCACAACTTGGTTTTCTTCATGTGTCATAGTCAGCAAAACCATTATTCAGATATGCATACTGCTTTGCTTCCTGCAGGTGGTCACTTACAAAAATATTTAATTTGGAAAGAAGCAACTTTGAGTGTGGGACTGAAGTTTATTTGGGAACATTGTTCACGTCAAGATGACATCACATTGTTAATAAACAGTTATTGCCCGTATTCTGTATGTGAAAGATACAAGTCTAATGGCAAAATACATTTCAATAAATGTCTTATTTCAATAAATGTCTTTCACTAAGTTTCCTTATTAAGAGTGCAGAATCATAATATTTGAACATATCAGAAATAGAATGTTTTGTTATGACAGAAATCTTAAATTTTAATAGTCTGCACATAGGTTTTAAGGAATTCATGAAAGCAAAATTATTTAAGTTCTTCTAAAATAAGTCATTTGAGCAATAAATATTTCATTTATTGTCTTTGCTCTTCTATTTTTCAGAATGGAGTTAATGGTACTGTGAAAAATTATAAAACATACATTTAAAAATTAGTAGAAGGACCTGGATGAAAATAGTTTCCTACATTCTTTCTCAGTACAAATAATTTTACTAAGAATATGTGACAACTGAAAGAGCCTATTTTATGCAGGAAATTATTTCAAAATCTTTAAGTAGAAATATGCTTTCAATAGCAACAAGTTGATCTCTTCCATCTAGGTATCATAAAGCAAAAATAACCATACAATGATACATGTTAATATCAACATCGTTACATGAACTTTCTTAAATGCTGGGACTTCTCTGAGAGCTGAAAGTAGAACTTATCAGTTAAAAAAACCATAACTATCTTCACCGTTCATTTTGTTCCCACCTCTCTTAGTGCAACTTTATGTCACTGTATATGTGCTTGTAACTTTTCTTACTATACTGAACCCATATGTTAGTTGAATTTGTAAATTGGTGTTGCTTCCATGTAGGTTAGCATATAATAAACAACCAACCAGCATATTATGTACTCTAACCAACCTCTTGACTTCTAATACTTAATTGGAAATGAGATTGAGAGGAAATTGGATGATCTATGGCATTCTGAAACAATCTAGGAATCTATAAGGATAAATGTCTAGGTGCCAGAAAAATGAAGAGAGACAGTAGATATGAATTAATGAACCTATGATTATTGCAGTTACTTCTGCCACATTTTTATTCTCCCTCCTAGATTTAGTATAAAATCTGGTTGTTTGAGAGCTACAACAACTTGACAGCAAAATGCATTATGTGGGCCATAGTATCGTCTTACATAAGATGAATCAATAAAGATCAAATAAAGTCATTGACAATGCTGATCCATCCACCGATTATATAGCATTGCACTGCACTTCTCTGACAGGCCTCTGCTTTTATACCCCATTAAAGCATGGGAAATAACTCTACAGGTATGTCCAAATAACTACTAAATAAAGCAACCCAGATTTATTGGGTGATTTTTAAAGATGTCAATTTAATAGTTCACTTTCTATTTTTGACTGAGTGACCCCTGCAAATGTGTGTTTTGTGGGTTTTTAAATATTATGTATTTCTATATATTGTAGTTCTTAATCTACCTACTCTAAAAATCTAGAAAAAAATCCTCAAACACTTCACTTCCAAAAGAATGTAGAATAAAAATGGAAAGGACAACTCTGTGCTTTAGTTTTCTTTGGGAAACAAGAATGAAAGTTACTTAAGATATCTTTGAAAGATATCTAGAAAGTTATCTTAAGATAACTTTGACTAAGATAAAATCAAGCTATTTTATGAAAAAAGATGAAAGTAAGTAAATAAAAAAATAACTTTATGTAGGAAAGGTATGATTTTATACTTTGTGAATGTTTAGGTTTAAACATTTAATATTTCACAAATCTGAGTTACACTAAAGTAAGACAAATATCTTGGTTACACCTTGCCGACAAGGTATTTGTCCCTAGGGAAGCATTCAGCCTTTCCTTAGGAATCCTTAATCCAATCCCTAGTGGGCCATAGGTGATAACACCTTGTAGCACAAATGTGTCATGACACTAAATCCTAAACCTGACAAATTCCTTGTTGGTTTTCTTATTTTTAGATATACTGCATATTTCTTCCAGAAACAAAAATCACATTTCTTACAGGCACCAGGTTTTGAGAACTTGCAACCTGACAAACTGGACTTGTCATAACAATTACTTAAACCAATAAAATGCTTTATACTCTATTCCAAGTATGGCAAAAGATTACAGTTCTGGGTCCACAGCTGGCTGCCATTGCTTATTTGCCTTGGTTTGTGGATATGGAGGAAACACTTGCTATGCTCTTGCTCTTCAAGTATGAAAAGAAAAAATCACTTGATTTTCATCAAAGAGCCTTTGAATATTGTTCCTCCTGAGAAGGCTGCTAGCTACTGTGCTTTCATGCTCACCCTTTTTACTAAACCTCACGCAAAAGCCTTTAAAATTCATTGATGATTTGATGTGTTGCTCCGTCACTATACTTTCTGTAGCAAGCATCCCAGCTTGAGATTAAGTTATATTCACCTTAAGATTTATGTGAGAGAACAAAGTGCTTCATGGGAAAGAGCTTTTTTCTGAGAATATTGGGATGCCGAATTTTGTTTCGATGATGGTGGGTCAGCATCAGAGACAAAGGGTCACAGCTCTCCCTTAGTTCATTCCTCCACCTATCTGCCACAGACATGTACCTCAGTCCACATGCAAGTACACAGAAATAAAAGATGTGTTGAAGGTAAAAGTTGCTTTTCTTCTAAAGAATTTAAACACATACTCCTTAGGTATATAATTGCCCAGAGATTCTATGACACTGGGAAGGAAAACCATAGATTTATGCAATAACATAAGACAAACATAAGTGTTCCTAATATTAAACACTGTTAGCTCCCCTGCAATAATTAGTGGGAACAACCCTTTGGAAGAAACCTGGGCAACTGGAACTCTAGCAACCATCATGGGCAGCAGGGGTACATTCTTGATGGGGTTGATCACAGGAAGCCTCATCACCTTTGGTAGGCTCTGGCAGGATTAGTGACACCATTCATGGGTATCAGATCATGGATTTACTTTTATGCATAAGAATAATAAATAACAACATTGTCACAGTGTGCTGGAGTTCAGGAGGGAGGAATAAGATTCCATAGGGTAGTGCTGTAGATTGAACTTAAGTGTTTCCTAAAGGTCCCTGAGATAAGGCCTATCATCAGACCAGCACTATTGGAAGGTGATGGAGCTTTCTAGAGGTCATGCCTTATGTGAGGTCACTGGAGACCCCAGGCCCTTCCTCTTTCTCTTTTGCTTCTCAGTCATGTGGTGTGCAGTTTTGCTCCACCACACATTCTCACCACAATCTGCTGCCTGGCCATAGACCTAAAGGCAACAGACCCACATGATGATTAAAATTTCCAAAACTGTGAGCAAAATGCAGTATTTCTATTATGTTGATTCTTTCTGATATTTTGTTATAGTAATGGAAAACTGACCAACACAGGTGTCACAAGGAAGATATACCTGTGAAACACATTTGCAACACATCCTTTGTAGGTTTAGAAAATTATTTGACAGGGAACTGAATGCATCTGTTTTTGTAGTATGCAGGGAAACAATACAATTATTGGGATGGTATTCTCACTCTTCAGCTAGGAGGGCCAAAGTCTATGAACAATATTCATGTAGTTGTTGAAAATAATTTAAGTCAAAAGCTAAATTAGTTTTTGTCCTTAGGAGTTCAGAGTATAGGTCTTGGATGTGTCCTCAAATATGAAAACATTTTAGACATGCTCAGAGGAACTTCATACTTATTTCTAAGATAAAAGAAATATGCCAAACTTCTAGTGGAAATAAAGGCAAAACAAAAAATTTTCTATTCCTAGTAAGTTTATACTTCACTGAAGCATAAAAACAGAAAAATATACGAAGTAAAGATATCATGATAAATATTATGAGGAATTATTGGGACATGATACCAAAGAGTGACAGGCAATGCTGTTATAGATAAAGTGTTGAGGAAGACTTTCTGATAAAATTTGTGTGTGTGAGTTGATAGTTCTTGGTATCATAGAGATGATTTTGGTCTAATTATTTTATGTATCTCTTCTTAATTCCTAAGGTACATGCAAATTCTTAGAATTATTTATGTGCTATTTCACAATGGAATACTGCAGATTCAATTGATTCTTAAATACTTGCATTTTATTTCCCCCTGTTTGGAAAGATGGGATTTTATTAAGAACACAGGTCTGCATTCTTCAAACTCTACTCATGCGTTCTGTTCACTATTCCTTTCTGTTATTTATTTATAACTATCAATTTATGTCTGTCTAGGCATATATTTCTAATGATGCACTTATATGGTATATAAGTAGATTGGAAACATCTGTTTTAGAGACAGGTGAAACACACAGAGCTAGAGAATAGTTGTTACATTTTCTTTTAAAGGTATTTGGCCTCAAATGTGGTCTGACCTCATGGAAATAAGTCTTACGTGTGGAACACACTCAACCTGAAATTGAACTTCCACAGAGTTGAACAAAGACTAAGTCTGAGGAGGTGTGCTGGCTGAGCATGCTGTCACATCAAGAGGTCTATAGTAAAATCATTGGGCATTTGTTCTGATGCCAAGGTCAAAGCAGCAGCATCATTTATTTTTATATTTGTCACTGAAATTCAGAATGTTGCTTACTAAAGTATTTATACTTGAAACCAAAGTACTTTAGGTGAGTAGGACTCACAGCTATTGGTCTACGTATTAAATACCACACAGAAACAGTGAAATTGCCCCAGCTTCCTATAAGCACAATGTCCATATTTGAATAATAGATACAGTAAGATGAATCAGAAAACAGAACTAAAGGGGAATACTAGAACAATGTTATGCAAGATAGAATCTGGTGGAGCAAATGCTAAATGGAATGGACTGTTACAATGATCACATGTATAGTTAGGAAAACTTTAGTGAGAATTTGACTTAACCTTAAAGGAGTTTATTGCAGAATGATTGGAAAGCCTTGATGGGTACTGATTGGAGGAATCAGAAATCAAGAACGTTTTACAAACACAGAATGAATTAGAATGGCGACAAATCAGGGGAGAGGAACTCACACAAACACTGTTTAAACATTACGTTGAGATCAGAATTAGTTAAATGATAAGTTATATATTTCAGCATGATCCAACAGAAACCGGTATTTGTAATAATACATTCATCTTCTAACAACATGGTGATATTACTGCAATTCTTATCAGTTATTTTATTTCTCAAGAGGGTTCTTAGTTGCATAAATTAAATTCATAAATTAATTCCTTTCAAAAATGAGGAGAGTGCTTTGGAAATTAGATATATGTTGCCAATTGGGAATAAAAACCAATGTACAGACGACTTCCACAGGGAGAGAAAATAGTCAGATGATGGAGTGAGGACAGGGTTGGCAATCTTAGCAGAGATGAGACAACAGATGGGGTATAATTTTTGAGTCCTCACACAGATGGTTCACCAGATGGATTCTGCCGGGTTCATACAACTTATGTGTATTTTCATCTGCTTATCATGATAGGCAAGGCCACTTCTGTGCAGGCTAAATCTTTACTTGGTTCAGGTTATTGAAATATAACACTAGAATAAATTGGTAGTTGGCAACATTTTATAAAGTGTTTTTATTAACTGCCATTTCTAATTAGACACAGGCATGCAGATAATGTTATTTTGAAGACACTGGACTTCAGAAAGAATTCATAGGTCATGGCTTAGGAAATAGTATTCTAGGACTTAATTCTGAATAGAAGATTTGAGAACTTTAATTTGAATTTCAACTATTAAATGAATGTATTGTCTTTTGGAACTTTTACTTTAAAAAATAACTCACACAGAAACAAAACAACAAAATTTGGAATTTAATAAGACTGTAATTGTAAAATGATCTCAATCAATTAAGAAAATATCTATGTAAATCTAATTCAAACATTTTTTCAGAATTTTTGAAAATATAATTTATCTTGCTAAGACAGCAATTCAGGTTTACAAAGAAGATGCATTAAGTAATAATCCTAAAATATAAACCAGGTTTACAACCCTGCACCATGCAGAAATCTTAAAGGTTTTTCTTTTTATTTCTTTTTTATGTGTATGGGCATTCATACTAGTAAATGAGTTAAATATCAGCTTAAGAAATGATTAAATTTATTATCCTTAGCAAATTATTATTATGGATGTATGTATGTATATACTCACACAAATATTCACTAACATTCAGAATAATTTTCATTGGTAAAAGGAACTTAGAAAAAACATTCCTTAGATAAAAGGAAATCAAGAATAAAGTAATCAAATGTTACATTTTCAATTAATTCCTGCATTTAGATATAGTTATTCAAGTTTATGGCACAAGCAAGAGCTCTATTTAGGGGTTGCCTTTTCTGCTATTATGAGGTTTAAATTCATGTGAATTTTAAATTCTAAAAGTAGGGATTTTCCTTATAGAAGCTATTGTATGTATTGATTCATAACATCAAAGGGATTTGATCTGTCTGGATTCACAACAGAGGGCTGGAAAGCAATCACCCCAGGATTATTCAGATAGATTTTTCTTTAAACGACAAATATTTCAGTGGTAGGGTATTTAAAAACATATAGAGAACTGTGTTTTCTAGATGTTTTTATATGCAGAATTCATTTGAAGCTTGCAATTTTCCTTTGAGGTCAGCATGGCAGATAATCATTTCTACTTTAGACATGAATAAGGTGGGCTTGAAAAATACGAATGACTAAAACAGTTACATTTAGAAGGTGGAAAAGCCCAGATTCTGACTTATTACCTTCAACAGAGATATAATGAATGCCTACAATGTGCCAAGGGGATATAAGTAATGCTGCTCTATTGAGTTCTGACATGTATGTAATAAAAAGAACCCTAGAGATTGTATCTGCACATAAGCAGAACAAACTACTTTGATATTTTATTCATTCAACAATTAATCTTGTGACTTATAATACATATTAATTTTTTTTCTTTAAGTTGGGATTTGAAGACTCATAAGAGAGAAAGCACTTATTCTGAAGGGTAATATGGTAATGAAATTTTATAACAGAATAGGTAACAGTAAAAGTAACAGTAAATGGTAATACATATGTATACATATATAGTATAGCATACATATAGCATATAAGTATCATATAATTACAATTAAATACAAGATAGTTTGTGAGCAAATAGTGTACTAAGTTTATGTAAGATAGATAAAGAGGGGAAAGTAACTTTTGCAGTGATTCTTGAAGATTTGAGCAATGTAAAGTTACTGGGAGTTTTGAATAGAGGTCAAGTTAGTAAACCATGCTTATTAGAAATGATCATTTAGATCTGCTTACAGAGGGTTGATTTGAACTTTCTGTACAAATTCAATGTTAGGGAATAATAGGACCTAACTTAAAAGTGAACACCAAAATATCAATAGAAATATTTAGGTGTTGGGATTGCAAGGTTGTAAGAATTGATTGCCTTTGGAGAAAACAAAATGACAGGGTGACAGAAGATGAAGAGGTATAAAGTGACTCCCAGATATTAGGACAGTGATGTCATTTGTTATGCTAAGCAGAGAACAAGAACAAATTTGTGTATTGTTGATGAGTAGAGGAAAAAAGGGGACAGAAGTGGGACAGGGTAGAGATTTCATGTTACTTTTAACAAGTTACTCTGGAATCTCCTGAGGAATATCCCAGTCTCAATATGTACCTAGTGGTATGGTGTTTGGGTACATTTTTAATAGACAGTATCATACAGGTAGGAGTTGCAGCCTTGATCTCAAGTAACACTCCCGAGGTAAAAATGTATAAAGCAATAATAAGAAATACAAGAAAGACACATGGAAAAGATAAGAAGCCTCTAAAGTAGTTATATTGCCAACTATTTTTTTCCTTTATAATATGTAGTTTACTTGTCTGTCACAAGAAATTTAGGACTATGAATTTATTTACTGTTTTGCAGTTTGTCTTGCATGTGTAATGCCCATAACAGTGTATGAATCATAGTAGGAAATAAGTAACATTTAGTCATGAATGAGTAAATGGCATTCCAGCAGCATTCAGAATTTCCCAGAGGAGAGAAAAGAAGGAAGATCTAAGAAACTGGCAAATCTGAGGAAGAATAAAAATAGATACATTCTTAGTTACCATATCAAAAGTATAACTTTAAGGAGAAACCTAACACTTGAATGTGCCCATCCTGGGTGATGTGATTTTTTTTTTTTTTTTTTTTCCTCCTGTAACTAAAATTTCATGCCTTCAAAAGAAGAAAGTAGGAAAAGAAGTTATAGGATTGCAAATCTAGCTAGTAAAGAATGTTCTTTGAAATTCATTCATCATTGAAGTAATCTTAATTTTCTATAAAGACACTTAGATACAAAATATCAAATTTAAACCATGACTCAAGCTCAGATTTTATGGCTTATTTAACATCACGGCTGTATAACAAATCCATTTGTGTTACAAAAATTCATTCATTAAATCAATAGAAATATATTAAAGCCAGTAGTTCTACAATTTTTGCCCCTATCTGAATGTAGATTCAGTTTCCATTTTCTTGTGCTATAAATGAGCAATTGCTATATAATCAATCTGTTTGACTTTAAAGTATTTGTTTCTGAGTAACACCATATTGGTCATTTTCACTAGTGTTTTCATTACATTGATATAACCTAAATCATAAATCCATCTGCCATTTCAACAAATTATTTGTTTTTTAAATTTCTCACTCAAATATACAAATATTTTAACTAAAACAGTAGCATTAAGGGCATTTTACAAGATTTTCTATTTTATTTATTTGAAATACCATGCTTTAGTGGAAAAGTTATGTATACACTTATTATGTATACATTTCTAGATGTATTTACTATTTACATATTGTGCCTGGAATATACACTAGTACTATTTTGCTGCCTAGTATTATTTTTATAGAGTTCACATTTTTTACTATAATCTCTTTAAGAAGTAAAAACAATCATGAATTTTGTTCTGTATTTTACTTGACTTCTTATCCAGTGCTATCTGTATCCTGCTTGCTGCCAGAGATTTTTTTCATAAATGTAATTCTTTTTTTTGAATTCCCTACTTGAAACTTCACTGACTCTGTAAATGGCAAAAGGATAAACCTAAACTCCTTAGCGTATTCTACAAGTTTCCCATAATTTGGCTCCTGCCTAAGCTCTGGGTTTATCTCGTTTCCTTGCAGGCTGTTTCCTGCCTCAGTGCTTTTGATCATGTCAGTCCAGGGCTTATAGTGTTCTCTCATCAGTTCACACTCCCTTCCCCTGTTTTACTATTGCCTCCTACTTGTCTGTTTTAAAGCATCATTTCTTATCTTTCCCTAAGTATATCCTGTTTTACCTCACCCAGGAGGAAATGACAACTGTAGAGTCTGCATTTTTGCCTTCACTATATTATATCCAAACCTTTACCACATCACTCTTTGCTGCTATTCAGCATTGTTCTCTCTCTACCTTTCTTTCTCTTTTCTTACCTGTGGCTGTATGCAGTCATGGTAGTGATAACTTCTACTATATCTGTTATCTACAAGGAGTATCTTAGGCTGTCAGTTAAAACCAAGAACTGAGTTTTACTATATCTAAAACTAAGATCATATTTTTCTCAAAACAAATATTTGGTAAAATTTCTAGTTGAATGAATTAATGAATAGGAACACTATAATTTCAACATAACAAGCAACAGAAGAGAACAACAGATAAATAGATACCAATTCAGTCATATAATCATGTTATAAATAACAACTTGGACACTTAGGCCAAGGTATCTTGCTATTTTTAACTTCAAAATAAATCCAGAATCTAAGTACTTTTCACCATACTTTCCAATATCCACAGTCTGAGCTAACATCCTCCCTTGCCTTAATTTCTGAAAGTCTCAAAACTGGTTCTCCATGCTTCTACCCTTGACTTCAACATTTTAACATAATAGTCAGAAAACATTATTTAAAACATAAATCAGGTCATTTTACTCTTTTTGCATGTTAGGATTGAATATGTTCCACAAAATTTGTATGTTGGCAACTAAATTCCCAAGGCAACAGTGTAGGGAGATGGGACCTTTTGATGAAGTGTTTAGACCATGAAAATCAAGTGCTCATGATTTAATGCTGCTATACACAGGACTTGGAGAGAGGGATCATTCTCTTCTGGTTTTCTCTCGTGTGAGGACACAGTGGTTCTCCCCTCTGGGAGGCACAGCATTCAAGAGGTCACCTTAGAAGCAAAAGATAGTCTCAATAGAGAGTACAACTGCCAATCTTGATTTTAGACTTTTCAGGCTTCAGAACTGTGAGAAAATCATTTTCTGTTCTTTATAAACTACTCTAAGGTATTTTTGAATAGTAGCACAAATCCACTAATCATGCCATGAACTTTTGCTTCTTTTATTCACAGTAAAAACTGAATTCTTTCCTGTGATTCAGACTCCTGTAATATCTCACATCATATCCTTTGCCTCTTTCTCTCTCCCTCTCATTCACTTTGTTTCAGCCACACATTGGCATCCTTATTGTTTCTGGATATTACTGAGCACACTGTGTGCTCAGAGCTTTTAATCTAAGGATATTTTTTATGAAATTCTTTGCCTTTGGTGTCTGCTGGGTAAATCTCATGCCAACTTCAGATCTTTGCTCAGATATGTACTTTTTCAACATAGCCTTGTCTTTGCCTCTTCAGACAGCTATAACACAAATATGATAGACTGGATAGATTGAAAAACAAACATTTCTCACAGATCTGAAGGCTGAACTGTCCAAAACCAAGGTTTCATAAAATTTAGTGTCTAGTGAGGGTCTGTTTCCAGATTAATACAAGACCATTATCTTACTATGTCCTCACATAGAGAAAAGAGACCATGAAAACTTTTTTGGTATCTTTATAAAGAAACAAATCCCATTCATAAGGGATAAATCTCCAAAATGACTCTCCATCAGATTGAAGGTTAAGATATCAAAATATTAATTTGGGGGGGAGGACAAAATTCAGTCTATAACAAGCTTGTTATGAAAACTTCTTAGTGCTGTGATTTTCCTACTCATTCTCATTCCACCTCCCAGCCACTTTAGTCTCTCCACACAATGAGGACCATAAAAATATACTGTTCATATCTCCTGCAGACCAGCATGAGGTACTACTTTTCTGGAACAACTCAGGACAGTATTTCTTGTCCTCTTGTCTATTCTGTTTCACAGATTATTCCTACCTAATGACTGAGTACAACTGGGGATTTAACAGAGGTACATTACTGCAAAGTATGGTTATTCCTTATGGGAAGATTTTTTTCAAGTATTTTCCATCAGACTAGCCAAACCTTCCATGGAACTTTGTTATAGTTAGGCATCTTACTACCCAATTCTCATTCTTCCCTCTTTGTTACAGTTTGAATATGAGGTGTCTCATGAAAGGCTCATGTGTTAGGCAATTCAAGTATATTAAGTATTAAATGATTAGATTTATATTCTGACCAGATGAGCATATGTAACACTGGGGCCAAGGAGGGCATGTTTACTTAAGAGATTACTACTACTATAGAGAAGCTAAGTACTTTGCACAGAGAAGTAGGAAAATGCCTTGAGGGCATTCCAGGGATTAGCAGGATTACAACTATGGCAGGCTCAAATGTGAAAGTGGAAACTTATTTGAGAAAAGATGGTGGGGGGTATATTTCTAATACAGGGGTGCCTAGGGAACTATTTTACAAGGATTTGTTTCACTGCATTCCACTGCCCAGGCACTGAGGATGTTGTATCTATGGTCTAAGAGGGCATAGCTACTGCTCAAGTTGGAAGCACACCTTGCCATCATCCACATGGTGCTGATTCTTTGTGACTGTAGGATGTTGATATTAGAGCATTATGGATGCTTCCACTGTGGATTCAAAGGAAGGCTTTGTAGGTTAGGCAAAGCATAGAATCATAATCCCTGTAGGAAACCCCTGAGAATGTGATGCTCAAAACTGTGAAGGTAAAAGAGAAGCTATAGCAGAGACTTCTGAATTTAAGGGATGCCAGGAACATAGAATATCTGCTAAGGAAAACTGCAGAAAGCCAGCAGAGCTAGACCAAGGGACAGACCATGTGTGCTGTAAGCCAGAAACAACAAAGGTGATGGGGTTCCCAAACCCTGTGGAGATTATATCTTGATGACATGTGTCTCAGGTGCTGAATATTGAGCTACAGGGTTTGTTTTTTCTGCTGGGTTTGGTCTTGCTTTGCTCATATTCCTTCTTTATATACCCCCATCCCTTCTTTGATAATGGGTATATTTACTCTCTGCCTTGTATATTGGATGTACATATCTTGTTTTTGATTTTTACAGGGGATTATAACAAAGTGCTTTGAGTCTTAAAGGAGACTTTGACCTTGGACTTTTGAGCAATTCTGAAATGGTTAAAACTGTGGAGATTCTTAGAAATGGAATGATAGATATTTTGTATCATGAGATGGAAATGCCCTTTTGGGGGTCAGGGGAAGTATCTTATAGTTTGTATATGAGGTATCCCCTAAAATCTTCATGAGTTAGGCAATCTAGGAACAGTCAAATGATTAAATTATGATATATGTACATATATATGTAAAACTTCATTAGTGGATTTATGTGTTTTATGAATTAATATTTTGAATGGACAACTGAGTGGGGACTATAGGCAGATGAACTGTTTTTTGGAGGAAGAAGTCAGTCACTGAGGATATGGTCTTGAACTATATCTTTTCCCTGGTTTCTCTTTATTTCTGCTTCTTGGTTGCCATGAGATTAGCAGTTTTCCTTCACTCTGTTCTTGTTAGTTGACTTTTCACCACTGTGATCCAAATGCCTGACAAGGGCAACTTAGAGGAATAAAAGTTTATTGTGGCTCATGGTTTTGGTGGTTTAGTCTATTTTAAGCCAATTCCATTGTTCTGGGCCTAAGGTGAGGCACAATACCATGGTATAAGGAAGTGGTTGATGAAAGCTGCTCTGTTCATGATGACCAGGGATTGGGATGGGGTGGGGGAAATGTCTTCAAGGAAGATAAACCCTTCTAGGCAACATCTCTTGTTACCTACCTCCTCTAGCCATGCCACACTTAATATGGTTACCACCCAATTAGTCTGTTCAAACTGGAATGGGCTGATGATGTTACAGCTATTATAACCCAATACTATCACCTCTGAATATATTCCTCTATTAACACAGGAGATTTTGGGAGATGTCTCATGACCAACCCAAAAGCTCATGCTTATTTCACAATCCAAAATGTATTCATTCCATCTCCAAAAGTCCCCATAATCTAAACAGTTCAAACATTTTCCAAAAGTTCTATCTAAACTCTCATCTGAGACTCAAGGAAAACATTTGACTCCTGTAAAAACTCAAAAGCAAGTTACATATATCCAATATATAATAGCATAAACATTCCCATTCCAAATGGGAGAAATAGGGGTATAGAATGAGGAATGATAGCAAAGCAAGACTGAAACCCGGTTGGGCATATATTATGGTCTTTTCCTCCATGTTCTACCATCTGGGGCATATTTCAGTGAGCTCTTCTCTCCAAATGGCTTGGGCTGTTTCACCCCTTTGTTCTTTCCAGTTGCAGTACTCCTTGGCTATCTCTCAGGTTGGCTCTTTTTTCAGTAAACAACTTTCCTCAGAAAACATTCCACACTACTAGCATCTATTAACTCCTGGAACCTCCATTTCAGACTCAGCTTCACCTTCACAACTTTGTCTGTCTCAGGAGTTGCCCACAGGGATTCCAAACATGCTACACATTGACTGGTCTCCCAAGTCTTCCTCTGAGGTTTTGGGAGAAGCCTCTGTGAACCCTTGAGCATCCTCTGCATAAATTCTGCATCCTGTTTTTATGCAGAACTAGAACCATGTGGATAATGCCATAGTCTTCTGCCAGCTTACATATCTGGGTTCCCTGGAATCATGATTGTAATGTCATTTGAGTGTTTACATGTCTCAACATGTTAAAACAACTCCCTTAGTCTCCCTGTGGGAGGATGACACTTCTATGATCTCTTTTCAAAAGAATTTTCCCTTGTGTACACCCTTGGGGTTTGCAGTGAGTATGGTCTTATAAATTCAAGAGATGCTCTCAAGCCACATTTTTTATTTTGTCTGTGCAAAGTATTTAACATCTGCTTAGTGACCATCAGACTGTCATTTCTTCAACAATACTTCCTTTATTGGTTCCATTTTACATGCACTTTTCTACTCAACTATAAGCTTTAAAAATCCTTGCTCTGCTGTCTACCCTGATTCTGACAGTAAACCTGGATAAAAGTTGCTAGCAAAATTCATACCACTGACTGAATAAAGTGCTGCCTTGAAATTTTCTGCCAGTTTAGTCTATCACTTTTAAATTTGGCCTCACATAAAGTTCCAGAACTTGGGCAAAATGTAGACAAGTTATTTTCCAGAATATGACAAATTATCTTTAGTCCAATTTCTAGTAGAATCTTTATTCCTCTGAAACCTCATGAGAACAGTCTGAGAATAGTCTTTTCTGTCTGCATTACTGCAGGCATAGTGGTCTTCTCAGCTCCCACCATAACTGCCAATTGATCTATGCTTTTAATATTCTAAGACTTCTCCATCCTGTATTTCCAAACTTTTCTAAAATCTTTTCATAAACCAGTTCAAAAGACTTCTAAATACATAGTCATGTTAGAAACAGCAAAAACTCCATTTCTTGCTATCAATTTGTTTGTCAGCTTTTCATAATTGTGACCAAAATACTAGATAAGAGCTACTTAGAGGAGAAAACGTTTATTTTGGCTCATGAAGTTTCAGTTCTTGGTCAGCCAACCCCATTGCTCTGGGCCTGAGGTAAGGCAGAGCATCATGATGAAAGAGTGTGGTGGATGAAAGCTACTCAGGATATGGAAGCCAGAAAGCAGAGAGATGAAAATACTGCAGAGAGGATGAACCTTTTCATAGCACATCCCCAGTCACCCACCTCTTCCATTCACACCCCACAAGCCTATAGTTATCATCCAGTTAGTGCATTCAAATTTGAATGTATTTATTAGATCACAATTCTCAAAGTCCAAATGTTTTGAGATGGGCAAAGGACAGATAATCAGCATAGATAATGGATGACTGGGTCAGGAAGATGGGGGCTAATTCAAAGAAAAGAAAATGAAAAGCTAACACTTCCAGAGCACTTACCTCCCTCTCAAGGTTACTAATAACTCCAGGGAATTGCTCTTCCCAACATATGGAATGGCTAATGAGTACCCCCTGGGAAGCTCCTTTCCTGCCTTTTAGTCACATAGGTAAGATAAGAGAAGGAGAATGCATGAGAAGAAATGAAACCTAAAATCTATAAAGGGGAAAGACATCCACACTTCCATGGGCACCAGCTTTGAATCCCCTCCTTTTTGAAGGTCTCTCTCTTCTCTCTCTCTATTTTGACTCTTCAATAAAATTTGCCTTGGTGTTTCTCAGGCATGATTTTTCAACACCAGAAAAATAAGGACCCAATCCTGATTTTCAAGACCAGAATCACTTTCACCTCTGAATATTCCTGCATTAACACAGAAGCTTTGAGTGGACAGCTCTTATCAAAAACATAACATACCATGGAGTTCTGCCTCACCTGGACCTAGAGCAATGAATTAAGCCAATCATGGACTCCTGAAACTTTGATCTTGAAATAACCTTTTCCTCTGTTCTTGTAAGACATCTTGGTCACAGCTACAAAAAACTGACTAATATACCCACTTCTTTACAAGATTCAGATCCTCCTTACAGTTTTTAGATTTTTTAGAAACCTTTCCAGCTTCCTCACCTTTCTCCTTCGTGGAAGATTGCCCTCCAATTATTTTTAGATAGATTCTGGACTTTGTATTGCTTTTCAGAAGAATCAAACAAGCATGCTTGCTCTACTTAATATTTTCTCCAAAATTCTGATTTGTGCCTAGAATTAATTTTTAAAGGTGACTGAATGAAGATGTGGAGAGAAAGGATCAACAAAAATTTTAGTTAATCAGAATTTCTTAGAGATGGGTATATGACAGTGTGCAAGGCAGCAGCAAAGAAGTTCAAGATTTAGTCAGGAGACACAAGGAAGAGTAAAGGAAAGTATAGCTCTGAGGCTTTGAGGCTTTGCTCTGTGTATATTTGTGTGTGTGTGTTAATAGGGGATTGGACCCTGGGTGCATGTTACCACTGGGCAACAACCCAATTTCCTTTTTTTTTTATTTTGAGATAGGGTCTTGCTAAGTTGCTTAGTGCCTCACTAAATTTCTGAAGCTGGCCTCAGACTTGCAATCCTCCTAAATCAGTCTCTTGAGCTGCTGGGATTACAAGCATGCCACCCTGTACCAGGATCTTTGTTTTTTATAGGACAGAACAAACAGCTTAAATTCAGCTAGTTTGAGGAATGTTAGCTTGCTCTGCGATATAGGATTGGTTTGTACTCATCTGGTTCCTGTCACAAGATAACTTAGGATTTAGGATACATTGACTTAGTGTGCAAGAGTTACATAAAGGAAGTGGCTTTATGTGTGGACTAGGGAATTTTGGAGATTTTGTGATGAATTTTTTTGTCTGCATAAGCTGAATCACAGGGAAGATGCAAATAAGTTTGACTTTTATATTGACCCTGTGATTAATGGATAATCAATAGACAAAGAATTTAAAATTTTTAAAAAGAGCACACTATAAGCACTTATAATGTAGCACAAACTATAGTACATGGGCAAAATCCAGGTGTTTATCTGTTTGCAACTTAAGATTCATTGGAACACGACCACATTCACCCATTTATGTGTTGTCTGACTACTCTCACACTAAAATGGCAAGGTTCAGTAACTACAGTGGAGACCTTATGGCCTATGAATATTTTCAACTTGGCTTTTTCAGAAAATGTTTATTGCCACCTATATTTTCCCACATTATTTACTTAATGCTGGATGTTTGTTGTTTTTTTCCCCGATAGAAAATAAACTATTACAGAGATTTCTTTGTTTTATTTGCAAATACATATCATGAGTTCACACTGATCCTTGGCTTATAATAGAAATAAAGTAAATATTTGGTGAATGAATGAGTTTGGACAAATTTAAGTTCTTAACTTTTTAGTATTGTTGCACATAAACAAATTCTCCTGCTTTTCTAAATATCAGTTTCTTGAAATAATAGAGCACACTACACACTATGCTTAGTTGGTTAAGGATTAGATGATACAATACACAAACAATGCTTGATGTATGCCTGGATATAATAAGCACTGAATATAATAAGCACTGAATAAATGTCAGATGTGCAATTTATAAGAGAACGTAATATTTTCAAATGTCCAGGGATAAAAAAGTTCATCTGACTCAGTGTTAATCTACACTATATATTTGTTTACAAAACAAGTATGGTTTCTACTTAAAGCAGTGTTAATATTTCTTATCTCTCCCAGTCCATATTGGAAGGACAAATGAGGTTATAATAGTATAGAAAGTTGAAAAACGAAAGATACTGTATGAATTTAGGTGCTTTTTGTTCTAATTTCAAATAAAATTGATCAATAAGAGAACAATCTTTTACTGATATATAAGATAGTGTACATAACAGAGTGGTTGAATTTGGCATAACTGGTAAGGCAATTGAACAATTTACCAACTTCATGATATTTGAATTTCTTTTTAAAAAGGCTTCGGTTGTAAATATTAAACTTTTATTTATATTTCTCAGGAGTCTGAGTCTACATTCTATAGATGAAGTACCTGAGCTTAGGTACTTCATTTTCTGGAGAAAAGGCACTTATCCCACAACACCTGTGCATGTCTTGGGAAGCTGCAACTGTGGATCTTGTGTCTGTTCTGTTATCAGTATAGCTGCTTTCTGTTTTTCATTTCCTACTGTGTTTCTATATTCTCCATCACTTGCACTTCAGCCAACCCCCTGACATTATATTTATTAAAATTTACTAATTATTCTCTGGATCTCATATTGGATAATTTATCTACATAAGTATCTTATTTCATCCCTCAGAAGCATGTGAATGGGATAACCACCCCTAGTCTTTGCCTTTTTGTTTGAAATCAAACCTTCTTTGTTTTAATCCTATTCATCTGGTCTTTGATTTTCAGAGGGAACTTTGTGGACACAGTACTACCAGAAAACCAGGGTGACTGGTCAAGCTATTCAACCTATTATTTGCCTATAGGATGAACATCCATCACTTTCTACATCTGGTTTTGGGAAAATCAGCTAGCTCCTTTGAGACTTGATACTTTTCTGTAAAATGGATATTAGTAATCTCACACTATTAGAGATGTTGTGAGAAATAAAAATAACCTTTTTTAAGACTTTTAGCAATAAACAATAATCCCTTGGATCTTTTTAATTCTTTTTTTAGTTGTAGATGGACACAATTTTATTTTATTGCTTTGTATGTGGTGCTGAGGATCGAACCCAGGGCCTCACATATGCGAGGCAAGTGCTCTACTGCTGAGCTACAATCCCAGCCCCAATCCCTTGGATCTTTTTTCCTATTCTTGGTAAACTGAATTGCTAGATACACATAATATATAATATTTTCCAAGACAAAAAAAAATTACTCAATAGAAAGACTTAGATGATGAAAATGAAGATAAAATTCTCAGAAGGATAATAAACCATAGCATAAGTGTACACCAAAATAGAAGAACCTTAGCAACCATGGTAGCTGTATATAAGTTAGAAAGACTAAAGATTTTATTTTTAATTAAGAAATTAACAATAAATAATATTAACAGAGTATATTTCATCAGAGTACTAGAAATCAATAGTCCCATACACTTTGAATGTATAGATTTGCAGCATGTTTACAAACTCTAAGAGATACTATATCAAAATGTCAGATAAACAGATCATTAGACCAGTAACTTCACTATTATCTCACTCTCATACTGAAGCTCTCAGGTATGCAGTCAAGCATCTATAAACAGCAGCCATTGCAGCACACTTTTCAGTAAGAAAGAGTTGTAAACAATGTGAGTTAGATACATTAAGATACAAATTTATAACTGCTGATACAGAGAAGTGTGCAATTTAATACTGTTAAATGAACATGGGAATAAAACACCAAATATAAATTAGTATATAATCAGACATAGACAGAAAAATGTTTCTGAAATTTATCTGCACATGGAAGAGAAAGAGAAATATACAAAAAACATGCAACATAACAATTAAAAGTAGTTTTAATTGAGAGTGGAACTGTGAACAATTGAAGGGATTTCACATTATATTAAAAGACTTGCATATTTGAATTATGAACTTATGTTCATATTACTAATGCATCTTAAATAGTTAAGCAACACTTTCAAGAAGCTTTTAAAATATAATTTGCTGAAGATTTGTCTTTCTGGAATATAAAGTTCATTAGTTTAGAGTTCATTTCTATACATTCTTCCTTGTATCCTATGCATCTGTCTCAATGCTATATAAGAGTTAATCTTCAAAAAGAGGTATCCATTTCATACCAGTTATGCTACATGGAAGTGAGTTACATAACTTCCTGGGTTAATTGCTAAAATTAATGTAAAATTTTTATTCCACTGGTATTCAGCCAACTTTAACATGAACATCTCTCTTGTGGTGGACATGGTGCTAGGCTATATGAGAATGATATGAAGACAAAATGCTTGACCTGAAGATACTAATTGCATCATTTTCATTCATCACAAAATAGTCTAGGGGACTACTCGTAATGAACAAGCGCTTATCTTAGTCAATCATAGTTTCAATGATTAACTCAATCTATCAAGGTGCTTTGTAAGGACTCACTCATTTTCTGATATACTTTTCACATGCCAAAGTAAAGTTCTGGGCAGGGATGAGTGACTACACTGTCTACAACTTGAAGCTAACTTTTAACTATGAAACAAATTAATGAGTTCTGATTGAAAGAATTAATAAGCTGGAATCACCTCAAGTGCTTTCAAGTGTTTCTTTGGTGATTTTTTTTCTTGGCATTTCTTATGTCTGTGTCCTAAACACAGGTTTTGCATGTACGGTTGAATCTTATAAATATTTCCTAGTGTTAAACATTTATTGCAAAGGAGCTTGTTTTGTATGTTGTCTGGGGTTTTATATATCATTCCTTTATTGGGAGCCCAAAATTAAATAACATATGCAACTTTGAGATTGAAAACCTAACATTGTACTTAGTGATTTTTGCAAATGTTTTATTTTACTCTGAAGAATATGAGGTAAAACACATTTACTCTGGAAACAGAATGCTCCAGCAGACACTACAATTGTTTCTAATTATCTGAGACACTTTAAGGTGTTCCTTTCTATTTACATGCATATTGAAAAATTAAAGCTCATGATTCTGCTGCATCACAGTAGTACAATAATTCATAAGTATGTTTTGGATTTAGAGTCACCAGGAGAAAATAAAATCTAAAGTGCCTTTAAATTTCTAATATTTTTTATTTAATCTATATACCAAAGTCTCCTATATGTTACCAATCATTGAGATGCATCCACTCATTTGCATCCAGGATCGTTTAACTAAATATGCCCCAGTCATTCTGAAAAACAGAAAGATTTGATAACTATGGAAATGTTCAGAGACTTGGAGTTTTTTTTTTTTTAAAGCAAACATTCTCATACTTCTAAGATTCTAATATATATCTGCATAGCTACCTCTGAACTGAGTATGTTTTTGAATTATTAAATAATTATTTAGCTTATCATGAAGAGAAATGTGTTGATGTCACTGCTGAGGAAAATAAATGTTAAATGCATCACAAGGAATTTTCCCTCCAACCCATATTACTCATTAACACTATAAGATTGTACATGAATAGACCACCACCATTGTTTTCAACACTTTAATCATTATCATTTAAATAAATGTTTATACCTAATTACTTTAAAGGGATAGGGGTCATATAAAATGGTATTCTCTACAACTTGTTTTTGAGCACCATCGATATCATGATAATCTAAAACTTGATCTTGGAATTAAATTGTCATCAACATAGTAGTAATTATGTCTTGTACAAATAACCACATTTTCACAAATACTAATTTTCTATTCCTACATTAAATAATACTTCAGTTATTTTGGCATACATACAGTAAATAGGAGAATAGTTTAACCTTTATAATCTATATTAATATTACTTTTTAATGCCATTAATTCTACACAGTGATACTAAATCTTGTATGGTCATATATAAATGCCTTTTCAAACTTTAAATTGTATTTTAGCAAGTCACAGAAACTTATTAAGAAATCAAATTGATATTAATATTAAAATTTAAAAATTAAAATTAAAATTCTAAAGTAACAAACAAAAGAATAAAACACATAATAGTATTAAACACATAAACCAATATCATAGTCATTTTTATCATCACAATATTAAGTACTATATCTAATTGCATGTGCTGAACTTCTATGACTGGCAGTACAAGTATATTTACACTAGCATCACTAGAAACAAATGAGCAATTCATTGCAGTATTAGTTGGTGACAATTACAACATCACTAGGAGATAGGAGTTTTTCAATTCTATTTAATCTTATTCGATTGCTATCATATCTGCAGTCCATTGTTGACTACACATGTATATGCAGCACATGTCTGTAATATTATGACATCATCTATTTATCTACCTTGTTAAAGATGTTTTTATTTGCACAGGGACCCTGGTCATAGGTTTAATTATATAAAATTACAGTAATACCAATCATAATAGCTTGGGACTTATCCATGACACTAATATAAGGGAACAAGAGTTAAGAATTGGACTTTAGTATCCCAGTGAGATACATAGGAACAATAGAGTTTATTGGTCTTTCTTGAAGTCACTATGCACAAAACCCCCTTGACTTCTACTACTGAATGAATTCACTTCCATACTATCTTGATATGGATAGAGTGAGCTCTGGTTTTAGTTGACATTAAATAAATTTAAGTATTCTGGTCTAATAAGTAATTCTTAATCTTACATAGGTGAGTTTGTAGGTAATTCCTTTTAATCATCATGTATACACTATATATAAGAAATGTCATGTGCATAACAAATAGCAGTACAAAAATTGGTTCAGTCACCCTAGTTATTTTTAGTAGCTTACAAACTTTAGTGCTATTCAAAAATGTATGTTGATATTTAAGTGGGAAATCCATCTCAGAAATTCAAGGATATTTTCAGCTGGCTTATTAAGTATTATTACTATAACATTAGTAACAAAAAATGTTAAGTTTAAAAATTTTTGTAAGAACATAATCACATTGAACAGATTTATTTATGGTTTTAATATATCTGTATACGTGTGTATTTATTTGTTTTTATCAATCTATTTTGTGTGTCTTTGAAGATGTTAAATGTGAGGTTTTTAATTGCCATTGTAACAGTTGTCTAGGGCTGTAATTTTTTCCTGTTTTTCTTTGTTGCTGTTAGAATTGTTCTGGAGATTATAATGTTCATATTGAAACATACAAAATAAGGAAGGTTATTGTTCTATAAATTAAAAGTTTTAGTGACTAATTCAATGCTTTCTAGGCAGATGGTTAGATTCTAGACCAAGTATTTCTGAGAAAACACATTCATTTCTTAGTATTACTGTGACAAATTACAATAGACTTGGTGTTTGTAAACAACAGATACATATTCTTTCCAAGTTCAAGAGGCCAAAGTTCTAAAATCAAAATGACAGCAAGGTAAACTTGCTCTGAAGGATCCCAAGGAAAATCCTTCCTTGTTTTTTCCTGATTTGGGAAGAAGCTTACATTTTCCTTGGATTATGGTCCTATTACTTAATTCTTGACCCTATCTCCTATTGTTTCTTTGCCTTGATGTTTTATCCTCTTTTTTATCTTAGAAAGACATTTGTGACTGGATTGAGATCCCACCTGAACAATCTCCTCCTTTCAAGGTCTTTTTTTTGTAATCATGTTTTACATACAGAATTTGATATTTACTCTTTTCACAGAAAACAATATTCACTCTTCTAGGGTCTAGGATGTTAATACATTTTGGGGGAAATACATTTGCTGCTTCCCATAGAGAAGAAACTGAAATTCTCATTTGCCTCTTTCTCTTCTGAATGTTTTGCTTGGATTGTCTGTCATCTTTTTGCTATACAAAAAACTATTGCAAACAGACACAACTCTATATTTCACTAATTGAATTATTTTACTAATTAAATAATTAAACATTACTAACAACTAATTTGTTTTTAAATTGCTCAAAGCTGAGCATTCATGCATTTTAATTGAATTTCAATTGAATTTATAACAATACCAGTATAATTTTTTTCATATTAAACACCTTTATATACACTTTCAATGAACACTATATATATATATTTTATCAACCATCTTTACCCATTCCCCTTTCCTGCCTCCCGCCTCCCCCATGTCGCGTCCAGTGTTCCTCTATTTCTCTTATGTTTCCCATTCCCACCTCCCTTATTCATCAGCATCCACTAATCAGAGACCATTCGGCATTTGGTTTTTTGGGATTGGCTTAGTTCACTTAGCATAATGCTTTCCAATTCCATCCATTTGCCTGCAAATGCCATAATTTTATTCTCTTTTATTGCTGAATAATATTCCATTGTGTATATGTACCCCAGTTTCTTTATCCATTCATCTATTGAAGGACATCTGGGTTGCTTCCACAGTTTTGCAATTGTGAATTGTGCTGCTATAAACATTGAAGTGGCTGCTTTACTGTAGTGTGCTGTTAAGTCTTTAGGGTATAGGCCAAGGAGTGGGATAGCTGGGTCAAATGGTGGTTCCATTCCAAGTTTTTTAAGCAGTCTCCATACTGCTTTCCAGATTGGTTGCACCAGTTTGCAATCCCACCAGCAATGTTTAAGTGTACCTTTTTCTCCACATCCTCGCCAGCACTTATTGTTGCTGGTATTTTGGATAGCTGCCAT
>PVHX01002580.1:0-164492 GCA_004024805.1 Geosciurus inauris | reverse complement strand
ATTACATACAAGGGGAGACCAATTTGTATCTCAGCAGATTTTTCAGCCCAGACACTAAACGCCAGGAGATCATGGAATAACATATTCCAAGCCCTAAAAGACAATGGATGCCAACCAAGAATCCTATATCCAGCAAAACTGACCTTCAGATTTGATGACGAAATAAAAACCTTCCATGATAAACAAAAGTTAAAAAGAATTTACAGCAAGAAAGCCTGTACTACACAGCATTCTTGGCAAAATATTCCACGAGGAGGAAATGATAACCAACAATGAAAATCTACAAAGAGGAACTATAGTAAAGACCATTCAAAAGAGAAAACAACTCAAGGTAAAAACCAAAAACCAAAATGACCAGAATTACAAGTCATATCTCAATAATAACCCTGAATGTAAATGGAGTAAATGAACCAATTAAAAGACATAGACTGACAGACTGGATTAAAAAAAAAGACCCAACAATATTCTGTCTTTAAGACACTCATCTCACAGGAAAAGACATCCACAGACTGAAAGTGAAAAAACATATTACTCACATGGATCCCGCAAACAAGCAGGAGTTTCCATCCTCATGTCTAATAGAGTGGACTTCAAAGATGGTGAAAAGAGATAGTCATTTCATACTTAAGGGAATCATACATCAACAAGACATAACAACCATAAATATCTATGCCCCAAATAATGGGGCTTCTACATATGTCAAACAAATTCTCAAATACGAGAATCAAATAGACCTCAACACAATAATACTTGGAGACATTAACAGAGCTCTCTCACCATTGGATAGATCTTCCAAACAAAAACTTAATAAAGAAACCATAGATCTCAATGAAACTATCAATAATTTAGACTTAACAGACATATATAGAGTGTTCCATCCATCAACAAGTGAATACACTTCTCAGCTGCACATGGATCCTTTTCCAAAACAGATCATATGTTACGTCACAAAGCCAGTCTTAGCAAATACAAAAAAATAGAGATTCTACCCTGCATCCTATCTTAACACAATGGAATAAAATTACAAATCAATGACAGATTAAAAAACATTCTACTCCATCACCTGGAAACTAAATAATATGCTACTGAACGATGCATGGATAACAGACGACATCAAAGAAGAGAAAAAAATTCTTAGAGGCAAATGAAAACTCTGATACAACATTAAAATCTCTGGGATGCCGTGAAGGCAGTGCTAAGAGGAAAGTTCATAACACTAAACTCATTCATTAGAAGTAGTAAATCAACAAAGAAATGAATTGACTGTCTCAAAGCCTTAGAACAAATTAACACCCAAAGAAGTAGAAGACAGGAAATAATCAATTAGGGCTGAAATCAATGAAACTGAAACAAAAGAAACAATTCAAAAAAAATTGACAAAACTGGTTTTTTGAAAAAATAAACAAAATTGACAAACCCTTAGCCACCCTAACGAAAAGGAGGAGGGAGAAAATCCAAATTACTAAAATTCGAGATGAAAAAGGAAATATCACGAGACACTACTGAAATAGAGGATAATTAGAAACTATTTTGAAAATTTATACTCCAGTAAAATAGAAAACCCTGAAGACACCTACAAATTTCTAGAGGCATATGACCTACCCAAAATGAACCAAGAGGACATATACAACTTAAACAGATCAATTTCAAGTAAGGAAATAGAAGATGCCATCAAGAGCCTGCCAAAGAAGAAAAGCCCAGGTCCAGATGGATTCTCAGCTGAGTTCTATAAGACTTTCAAAGAAGAATTAGTACCAATTCTCCTCAAACTATTTCATGAAATAGAAAAGGAGGGAACCCTTCCAAACTCATTCTATGAGGCAAGTATCACCCTGATTCCAAAACCAGACAGAAACACATCAAAGAAAGACAACTTCACACCAATATCCCTGATGAACATAGATGCAAAAATTCTCAATAAAATTCTGGCAAATCGCATACAAAAACATATCAAAAAAATAGTGCACCATGATTAAGTGGGGTTCATCCCAGGGATGCAAGGTTGGCTCAACATACGGAAATCAATTAACATATCACATCAATAGACTTAGAGTCATATGATTTTATCAATCGATGCAGAGGAGGCATTTGACAAAATACAACACCCTTTTATGCTCAAAATACTAGAAAAACTTGGGATAGTAAGAACATACCTCAACTTTGTAAAAGCTATTTATGCTAAACCCAAGGCCAACATCATCCTAAATGGAGAAAAATTGGAATCATTCCCTCTGAAAATGGGAACTAGACAGGGATGCCCTCTCACCACTGCTATTCAACATAGTCCTTGAAACACTAGCCAGAGCAATTAGACGAAAGAAGTTAAAGGGATTTGAATTGGAAAAGAACTCAAACTATCATTATTTGCAGTTGACATTATTCTATACTTAGAGGATCCAAAAATTCCACCAGAAAACTTCAAGAATTAATAAATGAATTCAGCAAAGTAGCAGGATATAAGATCAACACCCACAACTCAATTGTATTTCTATACATCAGTGATAAACCCTCTGAAAGAGAAATTAGGAATACTATCCCATTCACAATAGCCTCAAAAAAAAATACTTGGGAATCAATTTAATAAAAGAGGTGAAAGACCTCTAAATGCAAACTACAAGACACTGAAAAAAGAAATTGAAGACCTTAGAAGATGGAATAATCTCCCATGCTCCTGCATAGGCTAAATCAATATTGTCAAAATGGCCATACTTCCCAAAGCACTATATAAATCTAATGCAATCCCAATTAAAATCCCAATGTCATTCCTTATAGAAATAGAAAAGGCAGTCATGAAATTCATTTGGAAGAATAAGAGACCCAGAATAGCCAAAGCAATCCTTAGCAAGAAGAGTGAAGCAGGAGGCATCACAATACCAGACCTCAAACTATACTACAAAGCTATAGTAACAAAAACCACATGGTACTAGCACCAAAATAGACATGTAGACCAATGGTATAGAAGACACAGAGATGAACCCACTTACATACAATATCCTTATACTAGATAAAGGATCTAAACATGTACACTGGAGAAAAGATAGCCTGTTCAACAAATGGTGCTAGGAAAACTGGAAATCCATATGCAGCAAAATGAAACTAAACCCCTATCTCTGACCATGCACAAAATTCAACTCAAAGTGGATCAAGGACCTGGGAATCAGACCAGAGACCCAATGCCTAATAGAAGAAAAAATAGGCCCAAATCTTCATTATGTTGAATTAGAACCATATTTTCTTAAGACTCCTATAGCACAAGAAGTAAAATCAAGAATCAACAAATGGGATGGATTCAAACTTAAAAGCTGCTTCTCAGCAAAAGAAATAATCAATGAAGTGAACAGAGAGCCGACATTCTGGAAAAAATCTTTGCCCCACACACACACATCTGATAGAGCACTAATCACTAGGATATATAAAGAACTCAAACTTAACACCAAAAAACCAAACCAGCCAATCAATAAATGGGCCAAGGAGCTGAACACAAACTTCACAGAAGAAGATATACATCAACAGACATATGAAAAAATGTTCATCTCTAGCAGAGAAATGCAAATCAAAACTACCCTAAGATTTCATCTCTCACCAGTCAGAATGGCAATTATCAAGAATACAAACAACAATAAGTGTTGGTGAGGTTATGGGGAAAAAGGCACACTCATACATGGCTGGTGGACCTACAAATTGGTACAACCAATCTGGAAAGCAGTATGGAGATTCTTTAGAAAACCTGGAATGGAACCACCATTTGAGCCTGCTATCCCACTCCTCGGTCTACATTTCAATGTTTATAGCAGCTCAATTCACAATAGCTAAACTGGAACCAACCTAGATGCCCTTTGATAGATGAATGGATAAAGAAACTGTGGTGTATATACACAATGTAATATTAATCAGCAATAAAAATAAAATTATGGCATTTACAGGTAAATGGATGGAGTTGGAGAATATCATGCCATGTAAAAAAACCAAATGCTGAATGTACTTGTTAAGTGGATGCTGATCCATAATGTGGGGAAGAACATGGGAACAATGGAGGAACTCTGTTCACAGGGGTGTAAGGGGTGAGGGGGCATGGGGACAGTAAAGATGGTGGAATATGATGGTCATCATAACCCTAACTTTATGTATGACTGCATTTATGTTGTGATTGTATACAACTTAACCAGAGAATTGATGTTATCTTCTATGTACAATGAATCAAATTGCACTCTTTTAGCATGTAAGCCTAAATAGAACAAATAAATTAAATATGAAAACCCACCAATTACAAATCTGGTAACAGGAGTAATTTGGGAATATACAATTGGAGGCAAGTTCTTTCCATGATACCAAACTTGATGCATTAAAGGGATCATTGTGTTTTCTTCCAAAGAAGCTACCTAAGTTCAGAAATGGAGAGAAGAATCAACTCTTTTAAAGCCTCATGTAAATGACCCATTAACATCAGTATGAGGCAGAATTTCTGTCCCTGTAAAGTGCTCTTGGGACTTTTGGGAATTCCTCCTGAAACAACCTGGCATCTAAAATCTCATGGAGACCCTCAGTTTTCTTCCATAGTGCTCCATGACCCCAAATAAGGAGACTTCAAATATATTATCTCATGCAAAGATATTTCAAAGGGGTGTCTAGATCTCCAGTAGTGGAACAAAAATGCAAGTTCCATTTAGCTCCACTGAGACATCGTGGTACATTTCTCCAACACCATCTCTTCCACAATTCCAGCACCCCATCCACACTCTTCCACTTCTGACTTCTTTAGAATATACTTTCATACTGAGAGCAGTTACTCCCTGAGGGAGCATGCCTTCTCCACAGCAGATTCCCAGGGAAGGGAGAACTATGTCTCTTGTAGAAATCTTTCACAGCCTCTGGGAATTATTCTCTAAAAATGCTGTTACTATTTTTTGACTCTTGAGCAGCTGGTGATGCTGCAGCAGTTCTCTAGTATTCCCCCGTTTCTCTTTATCTTCAGTAACTTTATTATTCTCAGTATGTCCCACTTACTTGTAGCCCATAGAGTATTGTTTGGTGATAAGTTCCGGAGCACCCTAGTCCACCACTCTCCCCTTTCCTCCCTCAATTTACAGACAAGGGATCAGAGCTCCAAAGTAGGAAATGGAACAACCTTGAGACCAGAACCAGAACTAGAATCAGTTCCCCTGACCCCCATACCAGTGCTCTCCCAGTGCTTAAGAATCAGGTGAGGCAAATCAAGTTGGATCCTCACAGTAGCCTTGTGGACAAGGCACTTGTGAACTCCTTTCACAAGGCAGAAAACCGGAGACTGAGATATTGCTTCTCCGAGTTCATACGGTGGGTTAGTGACGGAGTCATTCTAAGTCTGTGTTCTTCACAATAGTTCTCTGATATTATGAAGACTGGAGGAGCTGATTTTAAATTAAATTCCTAATCTGAAGTCCACACTATCCAAAAAGATACACAGCATATAACTACATTTTTTTGGTTCAACATATTTCCTGAAATCTGGAGTGTTCTTGTGAATTTGCTAAAAGAGAAATGACCTGTTAATTTATCTTTAAGCCTTAAAAAAGTTATTGGAGAAAAAGCTTAATAAAAATCCATCAGCTTGGCAGGAGAAGGTTTTATTACTGGGAGCTCACCTGTCTATGCCAGATGAACTTGGAGGCTGGAGACAGGATATTTAAAGTTTATTATTTGCATTTTCTCACCAGAGCTGGAATGTTTTCTCTGATTTGGTCTGGCTATATCGTCTATGACAGGCTGATTGACATGCCTACTTATAAGTAAGAATTTTCGTAATTTTTTATTTTTGAGGAAAATTAGATCTGTTCCTCATAATATAGGAATGTTCAGACATTTCTATCAAACCTTCTGTGTAGTTAGGAATCTAACCAATAAAGTGTCCTACAAGTTTGGTCTCCTACGGTGGGATGAAGCACACTTTGACTTTATGTAAATACTATTATAACAGAATTGACTTTTCCCCTTTCCAGTGTGGCTGATGAGGTATGTTACCTTGAGAAAATCTGAAGTTTCTTGGGCCTCATTTTGTGTTCTCAGAAACTAGATAGTCTGAGCTCCCTTCTAGCTCAGGAAGGAGGAAGAGAAAGTAGAGCTGAAACGCTCCAGCCTTTCCTTTGTGTTTACCAGAGAAGTCACAGGTCTGTCTTATCCAGTTAGAAATTACATATTAACTATAAAGAATTAATGAGGTAATGGATGTGAAACTGGTTGAAAAGCATAAATCATGAAGCAAGTGATATACATCATGGTTAAGTAGTCACATTTTTCCTGTTTTTCTAAAAGGAACTAACTGCTTAAGTAACACTTTTTCCAAGAAGACTTTATATAAAAAATGATTTTGTTCTCTTTGGGGGGCAAAGGATTAACAAAAGGTGGTATCTTGTGCAAAGTCTATAAACTCCTCAGCTGTTATTTTAAAAATGACTTGGAATGGATAGAAATGAATCCCACCCTCCTGCCCATGAGGATGGTGTGCTCTCTGGAGGACTGGACTTCTAGAGGTTTAGATACGTGCAACTAAGCACATTCTGGGATCAAAAGGGATTTAGAAACAGCCATGCAGGGACAGTGTTCATAAAAGTTTCAGCAGAGGAACCATACCAATCATCCATTTGCTCCCAAAGATGTTTGACTTCATGAGCCTTGACCAGGACCTTCCCTTTCTTGGTTATAATTGTATTCTTATCAGGCAATGCTTGGCAACTACATCCAAAACATGCATCCAAAAATATGTTAGAAAACGAATAATTTTGGCCCACTTGACAATTTTTTAATAGGAAACTTGGTAAACAAAAGTGGTAGTTGCATTTTCCCATTATTTAAAAAAGTTTTTATTTTGAACTAATTTTAGACCTTAATAAAGTTGAAAATATTGTATTAGTTTCCATAAGCCTTTACCAATCTTGTCCTATTTTAATTTCTTACATTAACTTAGGTGTAATAGTGTTAACTAACACATAGGTGTTACTTACAAATTTCGTTTTCTTACTAATGTCCTGGGTTGGTTCAGGCACTAATATCAAATCTCATCTCATGTGTAGTTATCAGACTTAGCCCTGACAGTTTTTGTTTTGTCTTGTGTTTCATGATCGTGATCCATTTGAAGAGTACTGATCAATTATTTTGGACACTGTCCCCCAAATTGGTTTTTTTGACTGTCTTTTCACAATTAGATTGAAGTTATGCATTTTTGCCAAAAATGCCACAAAAGTGACCTCTGTATGCATTATTTTTGGGGGGACATGATGTTGATCAGCCCCTTAACTGTGATGTCAGGTTTGCTCACTTGGTTAAGGAGGTAACTTTCAACCTGAGTGTCTTGTGAAGAGATTGAGATTGTATGAATTGACTCTTTTTCACCACCTGTTGTCCTTTAATTTAGCATCCATTGATGGTTTTTACCTGCCGAGAAGGAACCAGGAAAATGTTTTATCCTGGTAGTATTTGCCTAATGATGGTTTTCTTTCTTTTTTGTGTTTTCAATTGGTTCTTTTTAGTTATATATGACAGCAGAATCCATTTTGATATAATTATACAAGGATGGAATATATCTTCTAGTTGGAGTCCCATTCTTAGGTATGTACATGGTGGTGGGATTCACTGTGTTGTATAAGTGGAATTTCATATAAGTGAAATTCTTCTGTAAAGAATCATTGCACATTCTCCCCCATTTATTTACTTGTTCAATTATTTACTATGTCAGTGGAATCATGCAAATTTGTACTATGGGCTACTATCCAAAGTTGTTGTTTATTGCTCAAATTGTCCCAGATTTTAGCATTAGGATGTTCAGGGGTTGGCTCTTGTTACCTATCAAAATGGCCCATTGGGTTTTTTAAAAAATATTTTTTTAGTTGTAGATGGACACAATACCTTCATTTTATTTATTTTTTATGTGCTGCTGAGGATCGAACACAGTGCTTCACATGTGCTAAGCAAACATTCTACCACTGAGCCCCAGCCCCCCATTGGGTCTTGAGTGCCTCCTTATTTTGCAGCACCACCAGATATTACAAGCTTTTTCTCTATTTTCTCAGCTCTTGTTACGGTTTCAACTGTTTCCTCAAGAACTTCTGGTTGTGTTTATAAAATGATATTTACAACCCATGATCTGGGCTGTAGCTTTGCTCATTGCTCTTGAGGTTTCACTGTTTTTAAGCCCTTTCAGTACATAGAGCTGGAGAATATGTGTGACTAATAACATTCACATACATACATCTATACTTATTTGTCTATTCATAAGAAGATGTTTTTTATTGGGACAGTGTTAAATTTTTAAATTAGCTCTGGAAGTTACTGTATCTTTAAAATGCTGTAATCACTTCTAGGAACAGGTTTATTTCCTTCCATTTGTTCAATCCATTTTTGTGTATTTAATGAGTATTTAATGATTATTCTCATACAGATTTTGTGTTTATTAAGTATGCACATTTATTAAACATACAGTTATTGTCCCTGTTGTAAATGGGATTTTCTCTACCATTAAATCTGCTGTTCCTTGTGTGTGAAGAGGAAGGCTAAGATGCCCTTATTCGCCGAGGATCGAACCCAGGGCCTCATGCATGCGAGGCAAGCGCTCTACTGCTGAGCTATAATCCTAGCCCCTGGAGCTGGTTTTAGATCAACTACAGATAATCTTGCTAGCTTTCCTCCCACATTCCTGGCATTTTTTTTTTCCCCATCCAAACTGCTCTTTCTGACCACAAAGTTTCAAAGTAAAGTAAGAGTGCAGCAGGAACATGAGGAATTGTGTACTAGATTTGGTGATATTTCTCTTTTATGTTAGTTTGAAGTATTGGCATTCTGTCTTTAAATAATGCTGACTGTAGTTTTGTGTAGGTTTGCTTTCCCCTTCGTGTGCTTCTGTAATTGTTTTCTGGAAGAAATACTGAGAAACAAGTGGTTAGGTGGCTGTCATTTTCTTTAGCTACTCAGAAGTCCTAGGCTGAATTTACAATTTAAAAATTACTTTGATTGACAAATCATAATTGTTTATGCTCCTGGGGCATGATTTGATTTTTGACATATGTCTACAACATAGAACGATTAAATCAAGCTTATTAACACATCCATCACTCTACTTATCTATGATTTTTTTATAGTGGTACATTTTAAATTTACTTTTAGTTATTTTAAAATGTACAATACATTATTATGGTCTCTAATCACCTTGCTGTGCAATAGATCTCAAAATATATTCTTCCTGTTTATCTGGAACTCTGCAACATTTGATGAGCAACTCCCCATTCTCTCCTACCCCAGCCACTAGTAACCATCATTCTACTCTTTAATGTTTGAGTCCAACTTGTTTAGAGTCCATATGTAAGTGAGATCATGTGCTGTTTGTTTTTTTGTGCATAAAGTTTGCTGGACCCCTTTTTAAAGTTAAATATTGTTCCATTGTCTAAACATACCACAATTTTTAATTTGTGAATCCACTGATGAGCACTTGGTAAATTCTGTATCCTGGTGATTGTTGATAGTCCTGCAGTGAACATGGGTCTTCAGACATGCCTGTGACATACTGATTCCATCTCCTTTGGATGTATACCCAGTAATGGAATTACTGGATCATATGGAAGTTCTTTTTATTTATTTGAGGAAATGTGATGACATTTTCCATAATGGCTATATGAATTTATATTCTCACCAGCAATGTATGAAAGTTCCCTTTTCTCATATTTACTATTCATCCTTTTATAAAAGCCTTTCTAACTGAGGTGAAGTGGTAACACATTGTGAGTTTTTAAAAACTGAGACAATATTTGTATATCTTTATGAAGTGCATTATGGTAATTTGAAATGGTTATACAATGTATAATAAATCAGAAAAATAAGGAACTCCATTATACTTTTTTGTCATTTTGAAATATATATATATAGTTTAATCAATTACCCATCATGATCTAGAAACACCAGAGCTAATTTCTCCTGTTTCTTTGATGTCTCCATTGAACATCTTTCCATTACTCCTCCCCATGCCCTTTCTAATTTTAGTGACTATATCATGCCATTCTTCTACAATATTGACTCATTAATGAGCCAAGACATGGTATTTGTTGTTCTGTATCTTATTTGACATAATGACTTCCAGTTCCTTCTGTATTGCTGCAAATGACAGGATTTCATTCCTTTTTATGGCTGGATAACATTCCATTGTATATATCATATTTTCTCTATACAGCCATTCACTGATGGGCATCTAGACTGATTCCATATTTTAGCTATTAGGAACACATTGCAATAAAAATGGGAGTGCAAGCATCTTTTTGGTATAAACACTTCATCTCCTCTGGATGTATACCCACAGGTGGAATTTCTGGATCACATGGAAGTTCTATTTCTAGTTTTTTGAGTAATACTTGCATACTGTTTTCCATAATGGTCGTATTAATTTACATTTTGCACAACAGTGTATAAAATTTTCCCTTTCTTCACATCTTTATCAGCATTTTTTGTCTTTTTGATGATATTCATTATGAGATGAGATGACATTGTGGGTTTTGATTTGTGTTTTCCTGTTGATTAGTGAGGTTGAACATTTTTTTCATATACTTGCTAAACATTTATAAGACTTTTTTGAGAAATGTTTATTTAGTTCTTTACCCTATTTTAAAATTAGATTATTCTGGTGTTCCTCTTTTCATATTCCTTACGTGGTCTGGATATTAATCCCATATTAATAGCTTGCAAATATTTTTCCCATTCTGTAGGCTATCAATTCCATCAATTATTTCTTTTGCTATACAGAAACATCTTAGTTTGATATGTCCTCATTTGTCTGTTTTTAACTTTTGTTGCTTTTGTTCTGAGGTCCTATCTAAAAAGTTATTGCCTATACCAGTCTTGAAGTGTCACCCTTATTTTTACTTGTGACTTCATATTTTCAGGTTTTAGATTGGGTCCTTGATCCATTTTGAGATGTATTTTGTGAACAGTGAGAGGAGGATATATAGTTTGATTCTTCTGCATATAGATATCCAATTTTGCCACTGCTACTTATTGAAGAGACTGTCTTTTATTCACTATGTTCTTGGTGTCTTTGTCAAATGTAAGTTGGCTGTCTAAATGTGAATTAATTTCTGAGTTCTCTATTCCCTTGGCCTATGTGTATGTTTTTTTAAAAATGCTGTTACCCATACTATTTTTGTTACTATAGCTTTGTAGTATGTTTTATTGTGGTTTTAATTTGCAGTTCCCTAATGATTAGTCATGATGATAATTTTTCTAATACCTGTTGGCCAGTTGTATGTCTTCTATTGAGAAATATCTACTAAGGTCTTTTGCCCACTTAAATTATTTTAAAATGTCTTCTTGCAATTGAGTTGTTTGAATTTCTCATAGTTTGGATATTGACCCCTTATCAGATATATGGTTTGCAAACATTTTCTACCGCTCTCCGGGTTTTCTCTGTAGTTTAATTGTTTCCTTTGTATGCAAAAGCGTTTTTGTTTTATGCCACTCCATTTGTCTACTTTTGCTTTTATTGCTTGTGTTTTGGGGATCAATTCCAAAAAATTGTTGTCCATACTCAGGTCATAACACTTTCCCCTGTTTTTTTTTTTTTTTTCTGATAGTTTTATATTTTCAGATCCTATGATTAATAGGTTAATCCATTTTGAGTTGGTTTTTGAATATCATGTAAGAGTCTAATTTCGTTCTTTGACATGTGGATATCCAGTTTTCCCAACACTATTTATCAAAGAGATAAAAAGTCCTCCGTTATGTGCTGCTCGTGTCTTTGTGATTGAACATTTCTCTCATATGCAGAAACTAGAGCAAAACAAGGGAAGAAGGTGGGGAATTGGATATCATAAAGATAAAGGGAATATCAGCGGAGTAGAAGGAGATAGAGGAGGTAGGAGGAGGAACAGGATAGGGGATGAAATGGAAATGAATTTGAAAAAATTATACTATGTGCATGTATAAGTGTATAATAGTGAATTCCACCTTCATGCATGTGTATGAAGTACCAATAAAAAATAAATGAATTAAAAGACGACCAGTAGTGTAGAAGAATGAGAACAGGTAGAGGAAGGAGGGGAGAGAAAGCAGTGGGTGGTGGTGGTGGTGGTTAGAGAGGATACCAGAAACTGAAATGGAGTAAATCAAATTCCATGCATGTGTGATTTTTGTCAAAATGAGCTTAACTATTATGTATAACTCTAATGCATTCGTAAAAGAAAAAAAATCAGTTAACTGTAAGTACGTGGGTTAATTTCTAGGTTTTCTATTTGTTGATTATTGTGTCTATTTGTATGCCAGTAGCAGGATGTTTTGATTATAACAGTTTTACAATACATTTTGAAATCAAGAGATATGATGCCTTCAGGTTTCTTATTTGCTAAATTTTTATTTTGTACTATTTAAGGTATTTTATGGTTCTATAGGAATTTAAGGATTTTTTTTCTATTTCTGTGAAGTAGAATTTTGGTACAGATTACACTGAATCTGTGGATTGCTCTGGGCAGTATGAAAATTTTTGCAGCATTCTTCAAAACCATGAACCCAGACTATCTCTCCGTGTTTTTTTGTATTTTCTTTAATTTCCTCTATTAGTGTTTTGGAATTTTTTGGTATACCCTTCTTATACCTTCTAGTTTTAATTTATACCTAAGTATTTGGCTTTTTGTTCACATTGCAAATGACAATGTTAAAAAAATCAAATAGGTATAAATTCAAACTATTTTTCAGATAGTTCATTATCAGAATATAGAAATGCTACTGACTTTTGTGTATTGATTTTGTAGCCTGAAGTCTACTGAATTTATTATTTGTGACAGTTCTTTAGTGGAGTCTTGAGGGTTCTCTCTGTGACTGACATTAGCAGAAAGGGACAGTTTCACCTCTTCCTTTCTATTGTGGGCACCTTTTGTTCTCTTGCCTAATTTCTCTGGCTGGGACTTAAGTTGAAAGAAATGAGAGTGAGAGTCCTTGTCCTTGGCAGAATAGACTTCAACTTTTCACTGCAGAGAGTGATGTTAGCTATGGGTTTGCCAGGAGTGGTTCTTATTGTGTTGAGGTATTTTCTCTCCATCCCTAATCTGTTGAGAGTCTTTATCATGAAAGGGTGGTAAGTTTTATCAATGCATTTTCTGCATCTATTGACATGATCATGATTTCACTCTACAGTTTAATTTCTATCCACACTTATAGATTTATATATGTTGAACAGTTTTATACCCTAGGGATTAATCCTGCCGGTTTATGCTGAATGATTCTTGTATTGTTGAATTCAGTTTTCTAGTATTTTGTTGAGGATTTTCACATCTATGTTCATCAGGGATATTGACCTATGTTATTCTTTTCTTAGTGTTCTTCTCTATCTTTAGTGTCAGTGTTATACCTTATAAAAGGATTTTGGAAATGTTCCCTCCATCTCAGTTTTTTGGAAAAGCTTGACAAGAACTGGTATTAGTTCTTTAAGTGGTTGATATAATTCAGTGAAGCTGTTCCATCTGGGGTTTTCTTTGATGGGAGACTTTTCATTACTGATTCAATTTTCTTACTCATTATTGGTCTGCTCAGATTTTTCAATTTGATTTTTTTCCTGAGTCGGTCTAATGCTGTATGTGTCTAGGAATTTGTTCATTTCTTCAAGGTTATCCAATTTGTTGGTATATAAATTTTTTTCACAATATACGACCCTGTGCATCTCTGTTATCAGTTGTAATGTCCCTGTTTTCATTTCTGATCCTATTTATCTGGCAGTCCTAGGTTTAATTTTTAATTTTTAAAAAAGTTTTAAACATTAGGTTTGGAAAGATTATGGTTTATTGTAACCTGTAGTGCTTTTATGTCTCCTTTCTTACATTCTTTTCCTTTCATATGTGGGTAGAGTAAAATATATAAATAGAATTCAGATTGGGACCTAAAGCTTAAAAATCAAAAGGTTTGGTAGGGTCAGAGAATAAGAAAACAATTAGAGTTTTAGAAGGAGAGATTTAGACAAAATTGACTACAGTGTGAAAATCAAATTTCAGGGCAGGAGGAAAGGCTGTGAGGTTGATGGGGAAAGGGAGGAAAGCACAGAGGGAGGTGGGCAGCCAATGTGCTGTGCCCCACCCTGTCCTCCTCAGGTGTGGGCACTCAGGGCCATGTCCCCATCTGGTCAGGGATTGTCTTCTTCCCTGACCACCAGTTCCTTCACTCAGAGCCAGGTTCTTGAATATCCAGAAGTCCTGCCAAATATTTGGCATTTATCCATTTCCCTGGAAGAATCACTTTTTCCCGAACACATGCTTCAATAATCCCAGATCTATGTCTCTCTGCATCTTTCCTCATGCTTTGTGGTACTTGTAGCGTAGAAAACCCCAGCATCCTACTTTGTAGGAGCGCTCTCTTCCCTTTTACTGAGTGTCTGTTGGCAGCTGTGTGTGTAACTGCCTTATTACCTGCCAGTACTTTGATCACCCCCTCTCATGTGGTCCACCCCCCAGCCTTATCTTACTCGTGGTAATTTGTTAATAACTGATGGGTTCTCACAAATGAGCCAACTAAATGTCAGACTATCTGCTAGTACTTGGGATAAACATGGAAAAAAATTATGCCCAGTTTATACTCTCAGGTGTATTACGAGACACAAAGCATAACCATTAAGCGTATAGTACAAAAAAAATGTATAAAAAAGCCTTACTATTCTCTCCTCTTTTATATTTGCCTTATGCCAAGTTTTAGAAAAGGTAAAATGGACATTTGGGATGGTTTTGGGAAGGAGATGTCAACTTTCCCATCTCTCCATCCCCGCATCCCCAGTTAATCTTGCACTAGAAATTTCTTTCCTTTGACTTTAATTAACTTTTCTAATTATCTAGCTGGATCTTGAAGTAACTCAGGCATGGGTGACCTGGCCTGCCAGCATCATTTGGACCCCTTTAACTATTTTTATTAATGCTGGTGGAGGAGCAGAATTCTCAGCCCTCAAGCAGGGTATTTAATAGATACCTAACAAAAAGTTGATTTCTCTAAGTTTGAAGTAATGGGTTAGAGACTGAAGGCATCTCATGAGATCAAAGAACATTATCCTTTTGTTTCAGATAGATTGGAAGACATGACTTAGATTTGAGGTTTTCTATGTTATTTTTGCCTGTAAATTTAGATTGGTGTGGTATTAAGGAGTCATATTAGGGTAACCCCATGTGTGTAGAGCAGGCTCCAAGCACTTACTCTTAGCCATGTGAATAGAAGTTTACAGTCAGCTTCTCTATGCAAGCGTGAAAGTAGATGGGCCATTGGTTTCTCAATGCAGCAGGCTTTCTACTCAGATAGGGACCCAAAGCACATTCATTTGTTTCTGTCTCATCAGTCTGCATTCTCTCTCCAATGCTACCCTTGGTTGGACAGTTGGATATGGAAAGGAGGACATCTGTGGAAATATGGCTTCTTCTATCCTAATGGAGCCATGAAGCCCATCTTCCCTACTTGTGCACATACTGCTTTTGTTTCTCTATCAGACAAAAATGTAACTGAAGCCACACCTGTTAACTTTTCATTCTGGGCCAATATACAACTTTATTTTTATTTTTCACAACTCAGATATCAACTCTTTCTGTGGTATACCTAGCATATAATTATAGATTTTAGTATAGCTCGTTTAACAGCAGCAACGTTTAATATTGTTTCTTGCAAAGAGTGATTTGGAATGTTAATGTGTTTCTGAGGGGAATGAGTAGGTACCATAACTACTTTCACAATAGCATCATTCCTAGATGTGCCTAATGGAACTTGACAAACAATTGTGTAGCTAGGATGTGCAGAATCTCATCTCCCAGGTCTTATGCCTTGATATGGCACCCGCTTTGGTTGGTATTGGGGATTGAGGATTGAGAACAGGGTTGCTTAACCACTGAGCCACATCTCCAGCCCTTCTTATTTTTTCATTTTGAGACAAGGTCTTACTAAGTTGCTTAGGGCCTTGCTAATTTGCTGAATGAAGCTGGCTTTGAACTTGCGATCCTCCGGCCTCAGCCTCCTGAGTTGCTGGGATTACAGACATGCACCACCACACCCAGTTTATGCCTTGATATTCTATTGGGTGAGGAATCAGGGAAAACTGTTATAGTTTCTTATACTTGTAGTCATTTCTGGACTGAAGTTCTTTTTGCTACAGAGCCCCCAGAGGAGTCCTGTGTGGATGCTTGCTTCTTTCCAACTCTATATCTAATCCTTCATATCTTAATTTTTTCTACATTCCTTCTTTGTCATCTTTCCATAATTTCTGATGACCTCAGCCCAACTTCTTGACTTGATTTCCCTGTGTTTTTTGATGTGAACTTCTCTTCTCCATAGTCAAGGATGCAATTTAGTCCTCTCTCCCATCTAGTGCCTTTGTAATCAGGTATTAGAGAGCTGTCCAGTTTCTGGGCTTCTTCTAGTTTCTAAATGGGAGGTGTGGTATTGTATTATAAATAATAAAGAAAATGGTCTTTGAGTTTAGCTCATTCTTCCTGCTGTATATCCTAAGTTGCTTTCCTCATAAATTATGTAAAGACTTTGAACCTAAAGAGACATTCACCCCTTCACCTACTGTTGGTGCCAAACTTCCCACTTTAATTGAAAATGCCTTTACATAAAAGTTTAAGCTTTATAAAACATTTGGCATAATCCTTAAATAGATATTAATTTGTTCCCTACATTTCCTTGTTTGAAGGTGTATGTGGTGTGTGTGTGTGAGTGTATAAGGCATGTGAGTGTGTAAGCTATCACTTCCAAGAATATATGAAAATACTAGGTTTTAGTTACTAAGGAAGAGATTCTTTCTCTTTAACCTCTATAATTTTTGCATGGTCATTCATATATATATATATGTTTGTATATACATTTACATATATTTATACATATATATGTACTTTTTTCATCATCAAGAACCCAGGAAATCACTTGATGGTGATAATCATGACTCAAAAGAATTGAATTACACATGTGAAAAAGAATCACTACTACTAATTCAATATAAAGTACCTAGGAAAACAGCATTGCTGGGACTGAGACTCTTATCTTTAGATGATTTCCTAGAAAACTATTTTAATTTATTATTAAATTATTCTTGCATTATGAAATCCCTTCACAAGAGATGTAAATTAACATATTGGATCTCTAGCTTATAGAAAGAAAATTTCTTGCTCATTTGGGAGCAGTTTGAGTGATGGTTGAAACATTTAAAGGGCTTTCAGTGCACAATTAATTCTATCCCTCTATGTAAATAGAGATAATAGAAGTGAATCATTTGATAAATGTGAGGCAAGTGAAACTTACTCTTACTCCTCATTTACAAGCAAAGCAGTGTTGCATCAATACTAATTCAGATTGATATCTTGAGTACTAATTCTTGGTGCAAGAATCTTTCATATTTTTATACCCAATGCAGTTTTATAATGTGCTGTGAAAGTTAGAACAGCAGAATGCCCTTTTGCCTTTCAGAGTTTGAAAAGCTTACAGTTCCAGCTTATTATTCAAAATTGAGGAAAATGTAATATATTTTTCCAACAGATTTTTAAACTAAGGTTTTAAATAAAACAATAGTGTGCATGAAGCACTGTGATATCTATGATGAAATTTTTTTTCTGACCATGTACTTTAACATTTGAAAATTTTAACATCCCTCAGTGTATTTAATTACACATAAATTATATACATTAACCAAGACATACCCAAAATAGAAATAAAAATAATGGCATAAAATCATCACAGAAAGAATTTCTAGTATTTTTTTATTTCAACTCCCTGGTAGATTATCTTCTACGTTTCTTGGGATAAGTAAAGTTCATGTTTTAGGCATATATTCTGTATGTCAAATCTCAAAATTTCATGTTATATTAGATTTTCAGTAGATTTTCCCTAAATGTTATGAAATTTTCATGGTAGAAGGTGAAAAAAGGGCATTAAAAAATTCATTTTAAGGATTATTCTTAGATATTTTCTTGCTCTTAAAATTATTTAACACACATTTGTTGTACAAATTTGTGGGTTTTACTGTGGCATTTTATACATGCACATATTATGCTTTAATCATGGTCATATCTACCCTCTCCTCCTCTTCCAGACCCCTTCCCTTGCTGTAATAGTTCCTTTTCTTCCTTCAGGTTTTTTTTTTTTTTTTTGGTTTTCACATATGAGAGAAAACAAGTAATCCTTGTCTTTCTGTTTTTGTCTTATTGTGCTTAATGATAACCTCTGGTTCCATCAATTTTGCTCTTAATGACATAATTTCATTCTTCATGATGGCCGAGTAATACTCCATTGTGTTTACATACTATATTTTCTTTATCCATTCATCTGTTGAAAAACACCTAGGCTTATCTGGGCTATTGTGAATAGTGCCACAGTAAACACAGGCATGCTGTGTTTTGTATGCTGACATTTCCTTCAGATAAACATCCAGAACTGGTATAGCTAGATCATATGGTAGTTCTATTTTTAGTTTTTTCGGGAACCTCCATCCTGTTTCCCATAGCTTTGCACTAATTTACATTTCTACCAACAGTGTATAGGCTTCCTTTTCCTCCACAGCCTTGCCAGCATTTGTTGATATTTGTTTTCTTTATAATAGCCATTCTCTGGTGAAATGGAATCTCAATGTTTTGATTTATATTACCCTAATGACTAAAGGTATGGAGAATTTTTTTTCATTTATTGAAATATTTGTACTTTTGAGAAGTGTCTGTTTAGACTAATTGCCAATTTATTAAATTGAGTTACTTGTTGGTTTGTTAATTGGAGTTCTATAAAAAATATTCTGGGTATTAATCCTTTCTCAGATGAATAGCAGCAAATATTTTCTCCCGTTCTGTAAATCGTCTCTTCACTCTGTTGATTAATTTGCTCTTCAGAAACTTTTTAATTCAATGTTATCCCATTTGTCAATATTTTTGTTTCCTGAGTTATTTGGAGTCATTTTCAGGAAATTGTTACTTGTGACAATATCTTAAGGTATTTCCTCGAGTAGTTTCAAAATTTCAGGTCTTAATTAAGGGGTTTAATTCATTTTGAGTTGCTTGTTCTAGAGTGAGAGCAATCTGGTTTTAGTCTTCTACATATGATTATCCACTTTTCCCAGAACAATTTGTTAGGCTATTTTTTCTCCAATGTATGTTTTTGACAACTTTGTCAAAAATCGGATGGCAGTAGCTCTGTGGGTTTGTTCTCTGGATCTTCTTTTCTATTCCATTCATCTATATGTCTGTTCTTATGCCAGTACAATGCTATTTTTGTTGGCATGACTCTGTAGTATACTTTAAAATAAGGTAATATGATTTCAGGGTTGATTTTTGTTTTGCCTAGAATTTCTTTGGCTATTTAGGGTATTTTGTGATTCCATTTGAATTTAAAGATTTCCCCCTCCTAGTTCTGTGAAGAATGTCATTAGAATTTTGATGGGATTACATTGAATCTATAGCTTATTTTGGATAGTATGGTCATTTTAACAATATTCTCCCACAGGGAAGACTTTACATATTCTAAAGTCTTCAGTGTCTTTCTTCAGTGTTTTGCAATTTTCATTGCAGAGGTCTTTAATCTTAATTAAGTTAATTGTACGTGGGATTTAAAAAAAATTTTTTTTTTTTTAGGCTATTGCTAGTGGAATTACTTTCCAGATTTCTTTCTCAGAAAGTTCATTATTGGTCCATAGAAAAGCTGTTGATTTTTATCTCTTACTGTTTTGCTGAACTTATAATTTCAAGAGTCTTTTAGTGGAATCTTTAGCTTTTCTATGTACATGATCATATAATCTGAAAACAGGAGTGATTAGACTTTCTCTATTTCCTTTTATTTCCTTCTCTTGCCTACTTGGTCTGGCTTAACCTTCAAGTACTACATCAAATATGAGGAGTGACAGTGGATGTCCTTGTCCTGTTCTGATTTTAGAGGATACATTTTTAGTTTTTCTCTAGTTACTATGTTACTGGCTCAGAGTTCATCAATACAGTCTTTGTTATGTTGAGATGATCCTTCCATACCTAATTTATTAAGTGCTTTAGTCATGAAGGATACTGACTTTTATAGAAGGCATTTTCAGCATCCATTGTGATGATTTTGTTATTTTTATCCCTGATTCGATTTAGGTGCTGTATTACACTTACTGATTTGAGTATGTTGAGCCATCGTTCCATGCCCAGAATGAAATCAGTTTAATCATGGTGTATGATCTTTTTAATGTATTGTTGAATTTGTTTTACAAGAATTTTAAGGATTTTTAAATTTCTTATTTATTAAGGACTTTTGCATCTATATTCATTAAGGACATTGTTCCATAGTTTTTTCTTTATTTCTGTACCAAGTTTGGGATCAAGGTATGTGGGCTTTGTAGAATGAGTTTGGAAGGGTACCTTTCATTTCTATTTTATGAAACAGTTTGAGGAGCATTGCTGTTCTGTATGTTGTTGGATCTTTTATTTTTTTAAATACACTTAGGCAGTCTGCATCTTTGGATAATTAAAACCATTCATATTCATGGTTATGATCAAAAGGTGTGTACTATTTCATGGTGTTTCTTCTGGTTGTTTTAAATATTCTTTGTTTTTCTCTCTTCATCTTAGAAGTTCTATATAAATAACCTTTGATTTTTTTTCTTAGTTCTCATTCATTTTCCTGTTCTTCTAGGTGGACTTATTTTCATTCTTGCACTTCTGATGTAGAGTTCCCTTAAGTATCTTCTGTAATGCGTATTTAGTAGTCATGAATTCCCTTTGCTAATGCTTATCATGGAAGGTCTTTATTTCACCTTCAGTTTTGAATTATAACTTTTCTGGGTATAGCAATCTAGTCTGAAAGTTGTTTTCATTGAGGATGTGAAATATCATTCATGCTTTCTTGGCCTTTGGAGTTTCAGCTGAGAATTCTAGCATTCTGATGGGCTTGCCTTTAAGTATGACTTTGCAGTTCTTGAAGCTTTTAATATTCTTTCTTTGTTCTAACTTTGGCTGTTTAATTATAATGTATGTGGAGAAGTTCTTTTCTAATCATGTCTGTTTTGAATTCTGTATGCATCCGAGGTTTCCATTTCCAAGATTTGTTTGGTTCTTTGTCAAAATCTCTCTGTTGAATTGCTCATTCATATGTTGCATTGTCTTAATTACTTCAGCTATTTATTTATATGCTCTTGGAAATCATTGAGCTTTTAAAAAATCATCCTCTTGAATTCTTTGGCATTTCATCCACCTTGATATTTTTGGAATCAGTTATTAAAGTTCTGAATTTTAGGAGCTGTCATGTTGCCTTGATTGTTCAATTTTCTCACATTCCTATGTTGAGATCTGCCCATCTGTTGGATGGATGTCTCTTCCACTTTAATGTGAGGGCCCTCTTTACTCTTACTTTAATGTAAACAGCCCTCACTTGATAATATGCTCTGGGATATTAGTGTGTTGTGTAGTATTGACTTAAATTCCACTTGGACTTCACAGTGGAGCTTCCCTGTGGCTTCATAGGCTGTGACCAGTAGGTTTTGGCATAAGTCATACTGTGTTGAAGGCTGAGGGACCTATTTTCTGTTGGTCTCAGAAGAATGGTAATTCAGGCAAGTGCGGTATAGACAGCAGTGTATATAGGGTGTATCCTCTGTGGTTACTTCCATGGTAGGAATGGAAACTTCTATCAAGTGTTAGGAATTTCCTTCAGTTCTGCTGATTATGTCTCTGTTACTTGAAAACAGTTGTGAAACTGGCTATTACAATGGTGTTGATGGGCCTGGAGCTTTTATCCCGTCTTTGGACAACTGATGATGCTCCATTTGTTTCATGGAGAGAGGCAGGGCCTGGGAACACAGCTCATCTGTGATGCTCTTCTCCATTCTTGTCAGTAATGTGCTATCTGATATGGCATGTGAGTGACTCATACTGAGGCCCCTGATAGGTGCGATACACACAGCGGTTGTTATTTTTCTTTGTTGTTGCTATGGTAATGAATGTTCATGAGAAGGACTTCAGACTCCCCCAGTTACTGTCCCTACTTGGGGATGGGTCATTGGCTGGGAGATTTCTCCCCTATTCTTTGACGTATCCACCAAGGTTTGAGTGGGACTAAGTAAAGGTTTGAGTAAGGTACAATTCTTGTTAGCTGGGCTGGGAATGTAGTTCAGCAGCAGAGCACCCATCAAACATGGTCAGTGAGCCAAACTCAATCCCCAGCACCACAAAGAAAGAAAAGAGGAAAAAAATAATAAAAAACAATTAAAAGTAACAACAGCAGTAAACCTATCAAAAACCAAAAAGAAATAGAAAAATAATAAGGAATAAAAGTTAAAAAAATAATAAAAAAATAGAAAAATGTAGTAAGAGAAAAGTGAAAAGGAAAAAAAAAGTGAAGAGAAAAAATACCAAAAAGGAGTAAAGAGAAAATGTGAAACAACAACTAAAAGTATTAATACAAAAACAATTTCCTCTCTATTGGAGTGCATCAGTGAGCTGGCAAAAGTGGGAACTTGTAGCCTATGCTAATCTTATCTTCTTTACCTGTCGTCTTAGGCTGTACATCCCTTGGACTGAGAAAAGGTTAGGGGATATTCACCCCTTTCTTCCCTCTGTAGTGCTAGTTAGGTGATTAGTGTGAGTGACTTGTGGCTGGAGAATACCTCTTAGCTGCTTTGTACACTGGAAAGAGCTATGGTGTAATGTCGATATGCCTAGAAACAAACTATCTCTGGAGATTTTTGTGCTGTGCATTTTGAGAGCAGGGTAGGCTCTGATGCCTTGGCATGTCAGAATGTGCAGCTCCCCAAAGCTGTTCTCCATAGCTGTGCATTTGGAGGATACTCACATAGCCTCCATGGTATGACTTCCTGCTACAAAGTCCCCGAGGGTGGAGAGAAACTATGGGAGTCTCATAGATCTGGGTTGGGGGAATGGCAAAATGTTACATGTGACCCAATGCTGGTGGTTCCTGGTGTTCCAAGTCCTGCCTCCTGTGTACCATCATATGTGACTGCTTGCTTCTCCAGACTGATAGCTGGCTTGGAAAACCACAGATTCCAAAGGAAAGCACCTTTTTTCCTACAAGCTGATTCCCGAACCAGTAAGCTAAGATAATAAAGACCTTATCAAGATGGATCCCAGTTATTGCATCATGAGCAAATGCTGGGAAGTACAGAGAACATTTTCAGAGCCAGGCAAATATTGGACTGTTGTGCATTTAGCCTGTATTTCTCCAAGGTGCTGAATCCGGTGCCAGTGATGTTCACTTAGAACATTCCTTTCTCCTCTACCCCCATCAAAGGAACTGTTGCATCTAACCCACACCTCTCCCCAAGAAGTGCAGCCCAGACAACTCTGCAGAAGCAGCAAAGTTTATTGAGGAAATAGTTACACAGGCCAATTGATTGGGGTCAGCTCTCCTTTCCTTCAGAGAGTGACCCCAAAGTGAGGGTTTCAGAGGTTATTATAGGGTGGGCTAGTTACATGACTCAGGAAAACATGATTTGGCAGGTATTTAACCTATAATTATTTACAGTTCAACCGTGACAGTGCCTCCTATGTCCCCTTTCAGTTCCTGGAACTTTAGGTAACTGGCCAGGGGGTCTGGCAGCCTGTGGTTATGCACCCCCATCCGTGAGAAGCAAGCATAGCAAAGCATTAATCACAGAAGCACAAAGAGCAGGTTAGCAGATACATGTAGGCCTGAGCCAGAGTGACTCCATTTTGAGTTTGGATTTTACAGAACACTCCTACTTTTCTACATTTTGGTACAAATGGTGTTGGTATGTTTTATTCTCCATTCTACTATCCATTGTCTCTGGATTTCTTCAAGTCTCTGTCCATTATGGAATCCCAGCATTCTCCCCATGGTCATTCACCTCAAAGAGCAGCTATCTATATTCCAATTGTTTTAGTTCTGTCTTGTGGAGACTCAGAGGAGTGCTGGGTGGTCTAATCTTCCATCTTGGGAAGGTCACCTTCTAGCTCTTTGTGAGATTAAAAATATGATAATAGTGGCTTATTTATAATCCTAAGTGAATAAAACGTTTGCAGTTCTATCCTTATGTCAAAGTTGTTTTCTTTTAAACCTCATTCTGTTTTAATAAATTTAAAACAAATCAGAAGTCTCTAGATTATAGGTTGTCTATAGGCTTTCCTTTAACTTCTAGCTTTCTATGACTATGAAATATTCTGAAAGCAATTGCTACAATTAATATGCCTGAAATTCAAGCATAAATGCTGGCAATTTCCAAAAGTCAGTATGGGGATAGTAGAGGTAATGACAGTGGTTGTGTATCTGACACTGTTCATATAGGCCACCCCCACTCCTAACTAAATTACTCTAATCTGAAAGAAAATTAATATATTGAATTTAGCATATGTACTTACAAATTATCATCTGAATAACAGCTGTATTTTTCCCTTTTCCTGCTTTGCTTGATTATTGATCAGTTTCTAGTGGTTGTTAGAAAAGCCAAAATAAACAAGGTCAACATTTCATCTTGTATTTGCATAGCTGACATCCAATGCAAAAGGCTAACTTCAAATTGTATATATTCATCTAGAATTCTTTTTTTTGGGGTGCTGTTCTATGGATGGAACCCAGGGTCTCACAATGGGCAAGTGCTCTACTACTGAGCTGCATTCCCTGCTGCCTTTTAAATAGTAGAAAGAAGATTAATATGTGTATTACTTTGGGCCAATATATTAATTGCAACTTTTAATTTTATCTCTCAAATTAGTCTTTAGGAAAATGATTATTGTATGTAGTACATACTTTTGTTTAAGACACATTTGTCAGGGTTTTTTTTTTTTTCTTTTCCATTTCAGTTCTTTAGAGTTTAATAAATATTTTTCTAGAAGTATGTCTTTAGTAATTCCTTTAGTAATTTATTACTAAACCCATTTTAGCTTTGTCTGGTATCTTAATTTTGCTACTATTTATTATCAGTTAGGCTGTAATAGAATTTTTAGTTGGTAGGACTTCTTTGGTTAACACCTTAAACATATCCTTTTGTTGTTTTCCAGAGTGGTTGTGTGTTCCGTAGTCCCATCAGAATTTGCCAATACTTAGTATTTTTATTTTAGTCATTTTTTGGGGTATATAACTCATTGTGATCTTAATTTGTCTCTCTATAATAAGGATGTGGAGCACATTTGCATGTGCTTTTTTAAAATTTCATTTTAGTTATGCATAACATTAGGTTACATTTTGACAAGAATACAAAAGCATGGAATATAATTTGCTTTTAATTCCGTCCCTAGTACTTCTCCCTCCCCTTCCTCCCTCCCTATTCTCCTTCCTCTGCTCTACTAATCTTTCTGCAACTTATTTTTTTTTGTGTGTCTTGTGGAGATACTTGATGTTGGGATTCATTTTGAAGGTATTAACTGTTGTCCTCATATTTTATTTCTGTCAGTTTAATTACACATACTCTATAGGTCAACTATTTCAGGTTTAGGTTCACAGCACAATTGAGAGGAAGACAGATTTCCCATATGCCTCTTTGCCCTCACACATGCATGGCCTCCTCTATTATCAATAGCCTCCAAACCAAAGTGGTACATTTATTCAAATTGATTTTACATTGATACATCATATTCACACAGTCTATAATTTATATTAGGGTTCACTGTTAGTGTTGAATATTCTATGGATTTGTACAAATGTATGATAGTTACCTGCCATTATAATATCACAGAGTATTTTTACTGCCCTAAAATTCCTCTGTGCATTAATCATTCAGCCCTCATACCCCCTATCCATGGCAACCAGTGATCTTTTTACTGTTTCCATAGTTTTGCCTTTTATAGAATGTCATATAATTGGAATCATGGAGTATGAGCCTTTTCAGACTGGCTGCTTTTGCATTTATGGTTCATCTATGTTTTTTCATGGCTTGATAGCTCATGTCTATCTAGCACTGAATAATATTATATAATATTATATAATAATAAAACTATGTACCATTGTTTGGTTGCTTCCAAGTTTTGGCAATTATGAGTAAAGCTATAAACATGTTTATAGGATTTTTTGTGGACGTAAGTTTTCAGTTCCAATGGGGAGGCATCAATATTATTGTTGTATTGTATGGTAACAGTATGTATAGTTTTTAAAGAAATCGTTGAACTGTTTTTCTGAAATGGCTATAGTATTGTTTTACATTCCTCTCAGCAACATATCATAGTTCCTGTTGCTACACATCTTGCCATCACTCAGTGATGTCAGTGTTCTGGATTTTGACCATTCCTTGGCTGTGTAATGGTAGTTCATTGATGTGGAACGTCTTTTCATAATACTTTCTTTTTGCCATTGTTTTTGGTGAAGTGTCTGTTTGGATCTTTAGCCTATTTTTAATTGGATTAAATTTCTTTTATTGATCAGCTATCTTTATTTCCCCCTGCTTTAATGGTATTTAATGCTTTGTGTTTGGTGTTGTACATTTTCATCGTGATTTAGCAGGTGTAGGTTTCTTGATACTCACTTTGCTTTAGATTTGTTATTCGTATCAGAACATTCATATTTCACCAATTCTGGAAAATACCCAAGGCAATATCTCTTCAAATGTCTTCTAGTTATCATTTTCTCTCTTTCAGGAACTTGTATTAGTCTTATGGTATTTCCTTTTGTCTAAACATTGTCCTTTCTATTTCTTTTTATAGTTTTTATGTCTAGTTCTCTTTATTATATTCTAGGCAATTTATTCAACTACATGTAAACCAGATAATCAAAGCATCATCAATGGAACAGTACTAGCTTCAGTATTGTTTGAGAAAAATACTGCAAATGAGGATAAGCATTTAGAAACTTTTACAATTATTTAACAGGGCTGTAAGATTTTCATCATCACTGTTTTATTTATTTTTTTAAATAAAATATCAGCCTGCAATGGGTTGAAGATTAAAGTTTGGTGCGTCATTATAGTATGAGATGCACAGTTCTTTGTGTGTATGTGTTTGTGTGTATGTGTGTGCATGTTACTTGAACAGTGATTACAATTCTCTTCAGGGATGAAAATTAGATATGTAAACTCCTTTGTTATTGCCCATTATTTAATTTATTTTTTGTTCTAATTAGGTATATATGACAGAATGCATTTTGATTCATTGTACACAAATGGAGCACAACTTTTCATTTCTCTGGTTGTATACAATGTAGAGTTGCACCATATGTGCAGTCATACATGTATCTAAAGCAATGATGTCCATCTCATTCCACCATCTTTCCTGCCCCCACATCCCCTTCCCTCCCCTCCTTCCCCTTTGACCAAAGTTCCTCCTTTCTTCCCATTCCCCTCTCCCCAATATGGATCAGCATCCACTTATCAGAACATTCAGCTTTTGTTATTTTGGGATTGGCTTACTTCACTTAGTATATTTTCCAACTCCATCCATTTACCTGCAAATGCCATAATTTCATTCTCTTTTAATGCTGAGTAAAATTCCATTGTGTATATATACCACAGTTTCCTTATCCATTCATCTATTAAAGGGTATCTAGGTTGGTTCCACAGTTTAGCTATTGTGAATTGTGAAGATATAAACATTAAAGTCACTGTAGTATGCTGATTTTAAGTCTTTTGTGTATACACCAAAGAGTGGAATAGCTGGTTCAAATGGTGGTTCCATTCCAAGTTTTGTTAAGGAATCTCCATACTGCTTTCCAGATTAGTTGTACCAATTTGCAGTCCCACCAGCAATGTTTGAGTGTATTTTTCCCCCACATCCTCGCCAACACTTATTCTTGTTTGTATTCTTGATAACTGCCATTCTGATTGGCATGAGATGAAATCTTAGTTTTGATTTTTATTTATCTAATGGCTAGAGATGTTGAACATTTCTTTATATATTTGTTGATCAATTGTATATCTTCTTCTGAGAAGTGTCTGTTCAGTTTCTTAGCCCATTTATTGATTGGGTTGTTTGGTTTTTTTGGTGTTAAGTTTTTTGAGTTCTTTATATATCCTAGAGATTAGTGCTCTATCTGATGTGTGTGTGACAAAAATTTGCTCCCCAAATGCAGGCTCTCCCTTCACCTCATTGATTGTTTCTTTATCTGAGAAGCTTTTTAGTTTGAATCCATCCCATTTATTTTATTTCTTGATTCCATAATTTTATTTCTTGCACTTTAGGAGTCTTGTTAAAGAAGTTGGGTCCTGATCTGACGTGATGAAGATTTGGGCCTACATTTTTCTATTAGGCACGGGGTCTCTGGTCTAATTCTTAGGTTCTTAATCCACTTTGAGTTGAGTTTTGTGCATGATGAGAGATAGGGGTTTAGTTTCAATTTGCTGCATATGGATTTCCAGTTTTCCCAGCACCATTTGTTGAAGATGCTGTCTTTTCTCCAATGTATGTTTTTGGAGTCTTTGTATGAGATAACTGTATTTATGTGTGTTTGTCTTTATGTCTTCTATTCTGTATCTTTGGTCTATCAGTCTATTTTGGTGCCAATACCATGCTGTTTTTGTTACTATAGCTTTGTAGTATAGTTAAGTTCTGGTATTGTGATTCCTCCTGCTTTACTCTTCTTGCTAAGGATTTCCTTGGCTATTCTGGGTCTCTTATTTTTCCAAATGAATTTCATGATTGTTTTTAATATTTCTACAAGGAATGACAGGATTTTAATTGGAATTGTGTTGAATCTGAATAGTGCTTTGGATAGTATGGCCATTTTGACAACATTAATTCTGCCTATACAAAAGCATGGGAGATCTTTCCATCTTCTAAGGTTTTGTTTAATTTCTTTCTTTAGTGTCCTGTAGTTTTCATGTAGAAATCTTTCAGCTCTCGTGTTAGATTGATTCTCAAGTATTTTGTTTTTTGAGGCTATTGTGAATGGGGTAGGTTTCCTAATTTCTCTTTCAGAGGATTCCTCACTGATGTATAGAAATGCATTTGATTTATGGGTATTGATTTTATAACCTGCTACTTTGTTGAATGTATTTATTCTAGAAGTTTTATGGTGGAGTTTTTTGGATTCTATAAGTATAGAATCATGTTGTCAACAAATAGTGATAGTTTGAGTTCTTTTCCTATTCATATCCTTTTAATTTCCTTCATCTGTTTAATTGCTCTAGCTAGAGTTTCAAGGACTATGTTGAATAGAAGTGGTGAAAGAGGGCATCCCTGTCTTGTTCCAGTTTTTAGAAGGAATGCTTCCCATTTTTCTCCATGTAGAATGATGTTGGCCTTGTGTTTAGCATAGATAGCTTTTACAATGTTGAGGTATGTTCCTACTATCCCTAATTTTTCTAGAGTTTTAAAAATGTAAGGGTGCTGTATTTTTTCAAATGCTTTCTTTGCATCAATTGATAAAATCATATGATTCTTATCTTTAAGTCTATTGATGTGATGGATTATGTTTATTGATTTCTGTATGTTGAACTACCTTGCATTGCTGGAATGAATCCCACTTGATCATGGTGTCCTATTCTTTTAATATGTTTTTGTATGCAATTTGCCAAAATTTTGAGAATTTTTGCATCTATGCTCATCAGGGATATTGGTCTGAGATTTTCCCTCTTGGGTGCATCTCTGTCTGGTTTGGGTATCAGGGTGATACTCACCTCATAGAATGAGTTTGGAAGGGTTCCCTCCTTTTCTATTTCATGAAATAGTTTGAGGAATATTGGTATTAATTCTTCTTTGAAGATCTTGTAAGAACTCGCCTGAGAACCCATCTAGTCCTGGGCTTTTCTTGGTTGGTAGGCTTTTGATGGCATCTTCTATTTCTTTGCTTGTTATTGATCTAAGTTGTGAATGTCCTCCTGGTTCACTTTGGGTAGGTCATATGCATCTAGAAGTTTGTCAGTGTCTTTGGGGTTTTCTATTTTACTGGAGCATAAATTTTCAAAATAGTTTCTTCTTATCCTCTGTATTTCAGCAGAGTCTGTCGTGACATTTCCTTTTTCACCATGAATTTTAGTAATTTGGCTTTTCTCTCTCTTTTCATTAGGGTGGCTAGGGGTTTGTCAATTTATTTTTTCAAAAAACCAGCTTTTTGTTTTGTCAATTTTTTGAATTGTTTCCTTTGTTTTAATTTCATTGATTTCAGCCCTGATTCTAATAATTTCCATCTTCTACTTCTTCTGGTGTTGATTTTTTCCTCTCTTTCGAGATGTAGTGTGAGGTCATTTATTTGTTGACTTTTTCTTGTTTTAATGAATGAGCTTACTGCAATGAACTTTCCTCTTAGCACTGCCTTCATAGTGTCCCACAGATTTTGATATGTTATATAAAAGTTCTCATTTACCTCAAGAATTTTTTTATTTCCTCTCTGATGTCTTCTGTTACCAATACATCATTCAATAGCATATTATTTAGTCTCCAGGTGTTGGAGTAGCTTCTATTTTTAATTTGTCATTGATTTCTAATTTCATTCCATTATAGTCAGATAGAATGCAGGGTAGTATCTCTAGTTTTTAGTATTTGCTAAGACTAGCTTTGTGGCATAGCATATGAGCTATTTTGGGGAAGGATCCATGTGCTGCTGAGAAAAAAATGTATTTGCTTGTTGATGGATGGAATATTTTATATATGTCTATTAAGTCTAGATTATTGATTATTTTATTGAGTTATATACTTTGTTTAGTTTTTGTTTGGAAGATCTATACAGTGGTGAGAAAGGTGTGTTAAAGTCACCCAGTACTATTGTGTTGTGGTCTACTTGATTCTTGAAGTTGAGGAGGATTTGTTTGACATACATAGATGCCTCATTTTTGGCGCATAGATATTTAAGATCGTTATGTCTTGATGTATGATTCCCTTAAGCAGTATGAAATTGTTGTCTTTATTCTTTTTCAATAACTTTGGTTTGAATTCCAATTTATCTGATATGAGAATGGAAACCCCTGCTTGTTTATGTAGTCCATGTGAGTGATAAATTTTTTTCCCATCCTTTCACCTTTAATCTGTGGATGTCTTTTTCTATGAGATGAGTTTCTCAGAGGCAGCATCTTGTTGGGTCTTTTTAAAAATCCAATCACCAGTCTGTCTTTTAATTAATGAGTTTACACCATTGATATTCAGGGTTATTATTGAGACATGGTTTGTATTCCTAGACATTTTGGTTTATTTTCAGTTTTTAACTTGACTTGGTTTCTCTTTGGCCTTTAGTGTAGTTCCTTCCTTTGCAGGTTTTTATTGTTGTTTTTCCTTTCCTCCTCATGGAATATTTTGCCAAGAATGTTCTGTAGTGCAGGATTTCTTGCTGTAAATTCTTTTAATTTTTGTTTATCTTGGATGGTTTTTATTTCATAATCAAATCTAAAACTTAGTTTTGCTGGATATAAGATTCTTGGTTGGCATCCATTGTCTTTCAGAGCTTGGTGTATGTTGTTCCAAGCTTTTCTAGCTTTAAGGGTCTGGGTTGAGAAGTCTGCAAAGATCCTAATTGGCTTCCCCCTATATGTAATCTGATTCCTTTCTCTTGTGACTTTTAAGATTCTCTCCTTATTCTGTATACTAGGCATTTTCATTATGATGTGCCTTGGTGTAGATCTGTTAAGATTTTGTACTCTTGGTGTCCTGTAAGCCTCTTGTATTTGATTATCCAATTTGTTCTTTATGTTTGGAAAACTTTGATATTCTTTCATTGAATAGATTGTTCATTCCTTTAGTTGGAAATTCTATGCCTTCTCCATCCCAATAATTCTTAAGTTTGGTCTCATAATTCTTGGATGTTCTGCTCATGGTTTCTTACCATCTTCACTGTGTGGTCAACTCTATTTTCAAGATTAAATATTAAATATTTTGTTTTCATTGTCTCAAGTTCTATCTTCTGAGTGATCTAATTTGTTGATGATGCTTTCTACTGAGATTTAATGTGGTTTATTGTTTCTTTCATTTTGATAATTTCTGTTTGGTTCTTTTTCAGAATCTCTATTTCCTTATTGAAGTAATCTTTTGCTTCCTGTATTTGCCTGTGTAGCTCCTTATCAAAATGATCTTTTGCTTCCTGTGTTTGCTCTCTTATATCATCCTTTAATTCACAGAACATTTTAATTTAGTACATTCTGAACTCCCCTGACATTTCTTCTGCTGTGCTAGCTGTGGATTCTATTAATGTAGTATTGTAGTTTGGGGCACTTTTTCCCCTTGTTTTTTCATGTTGTTCATATGTCTTCCCTTCTAGCACTGCAGATCTGAAGTGTTACAGTCTTTATCCTATAGGCTTAGAGATTCCCTACAGGGTTCCAATACCTCTCTTTTAAGGGGGAGACCAATATTAACAGATCTCAATACAAACAGTATATAGTTTTAAACCAAGTAGCTCCTAATAGCTCCTAAATACATTTATGACTTTGTTACAATATACATAAATTATGAGTTCAATCAGCATCTACTATATAAACAATAGATTTGCACAAGGATCTACAGTTTCTGCTGGTTGACTGAAGAGAACCAGTGGTGGGGTGCAGAAAGAGAACCAGCAGTGAGGATATAGACTTATTAGATCCTAGAAAGCATGAAAGGGGAATCCAAAAGAAGTTGGCTTGTAGCAGAAAAGAGAGAAAGATTTGGGGAAGACAAGTAAGTAGGAATATAATAATTTTTATGTTTCAACAAACAAGGAAACATAAAAATTAAGAAAAACAAAACATGTAAAAATAAAAGGTACAAGACTGAGTAATACAAATATAATATACTAATCAGATATCCCAGTCCTCAGTAGCCTAATGCATAAAAAATACTTGGTTTCACAAATGTTGGGGATGTGAGGGTGGGAAAAGAGTGAGAGAGAAAAGAAGAAAATAAAGGAAGAAAAGAAAGAAAAAGGGTGATAGATGGGAAAAAAGTGTGAAGGTAAATAAAAAGGATTGCTTCCCTTCTCATCCAGTAGGTGTGGTTTTTTGTTGTTTACTGGTATCTCTCCACTCAGGTCCAAGATGGCTACAAAGGAGTCCCCTAATGAAGGAGTCTGCTTTCAGAGATGGGGTGTAGCACTGGGCTGGGCAATAGCATTGGGCAAAGTGTTTGGAGAAGCAGCCCTGTGGCATGCTGTGCAGAAGAAGGTTGTCTCCAGACCCTGTCCAGTGTCATCAGGTGTAGACTAATGGGGGAATTCCATGCTGGTAGATGGAGGTCCACAGAGGGGCAGCACCCAGGGGTCCTGTGAGGGAGCCTGGTCCCATGTGGGAGCTATGGCTAGGGGTGGGTAACTTGAGGTCCTGTGTGGTGTGTGGGCACTGGAGCTGGGGGCCCTGTGTGGGAGTGGGTTTGGGATGGGCGATTGGTGAGGGTCCTATGTGGGCAAGCAGCTGTGGTCCTGCACAAACACTGGGGCCTGGCATCCACCTGGTCAGCAAGCTACTGGAATTCCTGCATGGAGGCAGCTGTTGGGTCCTCTAATAACTCACAGAAAACAGTATTTCCACTGCTTTAATCCTTGGTCCTGGAGAGACTAGTAATGCAGCATCTGTCTAGGCTGCCATCTTGGATCAAGCCCTCCATTATTTTATCTGTTAGCATTTTTAACACTTTTTTCTTTGTCGTTTCAGTTTTTCCTCAATTTTCTTGCCCTGATTTTAGTAGTGTCTATTCTGCTTGTGCTTTTTCCCAATGTGGTCTTCATTTGTATAATTATTATAGTTTTCTCGCTTAGCTGATTTCTGTACTTGCAATGTGCATCTTCTCCTGCTGTTGTTTTTACCATATGTTTCTATAGCAGTTATACATCTGTATTGTGCTATTCTAAGGAGGGGCTTATTTCAGTATTTTTAACTAACTTGCCAACTTTGATGATTTTCATTTTCTCTATGGTTCATTTTTTTTTTTTACTCTGTATTCCTAACATTAAAAAATGGGAGCCCCCCAAATGTACTACCCAAGCTCACAAGACCACCAGAGACTACCAGGAGTCTGATTCCAATGCAATCACAAAAACGGTCCTTTATTACAAGCTTGAGCAGGGACCACACACCTTCACCAACACAGCGGGTAGGGAAGTGCGGCCCTGATAATTTCTTTTAAATGTGACTTTTATAATCCCTCAGGTAAATCATTAGTAAAACAAAAGGAGGATTCAATTTGTGAAACTTTAGGTAGTCCAGCACAACACAACTCTTTTTTTATTTTATTTCTTTGGATAGCTACTTCCTTGTGGAAACATCTCTATTGCCTTTTCAGAGACACTTTATTTCCTAGTCAACTAGAAAAGTGTGCCATTTACCCCATTTACATTAACATGTGAATTATACCTGTCAGGGAATTCATTGATAACTAAGAGACAAACAATTTGATTGGTTTGAATATATCATCACTGTTGTTAACTCAAAGTTCTGTAAGCTTCCCTTGCATGTGTTCATGTATTTCCTATATGCATCAAAATCCTGCTTGTATTCCTAGCATTATGCTAACTAAACCATGTGGAAATTACTAAGGAATGAAGATTGTGGTTGTTACCTAGTTTGACAACTGGTATAATTATGATAGAGACTCATGAGGCTTGTCAGATGAAAACAGGATGGAGGGTGGAGTCTCTAGGAGGTTTGGCAAATTTCAGTGATGCCAGTTTCTGATAGGAGAGTTGGGTGAGCACTTGACCCACAGATAAAAACTGGGGGCTTACTAAAGACTAGTTTAGATTCACAGACAATGGTTAGATTTTATATATATGTATGTATATATACTTGGAGTTTTCATAAATCTTTTAATCTATACAGCAATCCTCAGGCTAAATGCTGTTATTCCCACTTTACAGATAAGAAAAGAGATGCAGGGAAGTCATGATCTGTGTGGAGTCACATAGGCTGGTCCTTGGCAGGGCTGGGATTTGATCCTGGTTTTTAGACTTCCAGGCCTGTGTTCTATCTTTCATTCCTTGCCTGGGCAGCTTCCTTGTTTCCTGCTATAAGATTCTCACACCAAATGTACCCCTTTAACCTAGTTTAGTTTCCATTAATTTTACATCAAGCTTTGACTTTTTGACTCCCAGCTTTTGTCTGACCTCCAGCAATGACAGAGACCTAAACACCATGCTGAAGTTAAATGATTGAACCTCTTCCAAAGAGGCTATATGGTGTCAGGAAATGACACTTTCTCTGTTCAATCTCGATGTGCCTGGGGCTGTCTCGATTATGATTCTTTTCTTGGGTCCCTTAATGTCTTAGAAATTGTGTGCATGAGCAAAGATGCCTTTGAGGCACCATGGACATTTTTAGAAATAAAAGAAATGTGAAGCTGTCACATTTTGAACAGGTGCATTCAGGACCAAAAGAAAGACAACCTGATACAGTGGCAGATGGAATGATTGTATGATTCTCAGTAATAAAGTCCAGGAAAGAAAACCCTGTTTAAGATCAAAAAAAACAAAACAAAACAAAACAAAAAAAACCCAAAAAACAAAGTGATAGAGCTTTACCTTTGATGCCTTCTAGTTCTAGAAGTTCAGATGTGGCTTGTTTTGATTGTTTTTAAGTAAGGTAGTTCTCATTTATTACTTTTCTCTGGTTATTAGCTTGCATGACTTGATAGAAAAGGTTGGAAAGACAATGTTAAATGAATAGTGATAAGACTCAGTATTCCTCTGTTGTGGGTACAGAGAGGAAAAGCACATTACACTGGTGATTTTGTTGCACTATATCCTATTCATTCCAAAAGGTTCTATTTCAGTTCAAAAAGTTAAATTTTTCTGCTGCTTCTCTTTGGGTAGATAATCTGAGTTTGACAGTCTCTCCTGATTTTAATTTTTGTTGAGATCTGAGTCACCAATCAGGGGACATCTTTATAAACATGAGGACATGACCTTTGTATAAGCTTCTGGTGTGAAGAAAGGCAGTTACTGGAGGAAATCGGGGAGTTCTGGAGTTGATCTGACTTACACCAAAGTCTTCTGTGCATCGTGGGTTCCAGACTTTGTGTTTAGCTGGCACACTGCCTGTTTTTTCTTTGGTTCCCCCAAAGCTTTTGGATTCTTAAGGCTGCTAAACTCTTTTTAGGTCATACTTTCTAGGGCACTAGGATCATGTCTTTTTTTTAAAAAATTATTTTTATTGAGGCAGGGGTTAGATTATACTTTGAGACATTTTATTCATTTTCCCACATCACCCACCCTGCATTGAGTTAAGTATCATGATTCTGAATGGCTATATCTTCTATCTCCTCAGCAAAATGCTATTGAGTAACTATCTCATGGAGAACATTGATTTTGGGTCATAGTATTAAGGTATCCTTGTTTTACAGTTCCAAAACTCTCTTTAAAATAACCTTTGTCATTTTAAATCAACATTTATATAAGGCTATTTGAAAATAAACCCAGATTCTCAGGCCATGCAGGTTAAAAGTTGGAAAGGTGGAGTGTTAATTTCCTGGCACCTTTAAGTTCTTCTTCAGGCTGCTGGAACTGCTTTCTTCTGAAATATTTGAGTAGCCTGAGCCCTTCTTTCATGTGGGGTAGGAAATCCAGCTTCTTCATTAAAGTCCCCAAAGAACTTCAGTGGCTTATGTGTTTCCTGATCACTTCCTATTATTTGATCTCTTTCATCAAAACAACTATTTTGAAAATATATTTATTATATACAACATATTTTGAAATATGTATATATTTTGGAATGACTAAATTGAGAAAATTGATGCTCCACTTAATATATCCTTTTTGTTGTTGTAAGAACACTTAAAATCTACTTTTAGTAAACTTCAAAAATATAATACATTATGATTAACTGTAGTCACCATGTTATACAATATATCTCTTTAACTCATTCCTTCTAACTGAAGCTTTGTATCCTTTGACTGGACCCCTCTGCTCCCTCACCTAGGGAATTCTTGATCTCTGTGTGATTTTGCTCTGATTGTTATCCTCTTTCTGTACTGTCTTGGTTCAGGGTGTCATTATATCTATTACTTTATTTCCTCACCTACGTGCCACCTATCATAAGGCTGCCACATGTAGCTCAGCTTTACTAAAATTTTGTGGAATGGATTGTGATCACTGGTCAATGCACAACAAACAACATGTTAAAATTGAGTACTAAAATTGCCCTAAACCTTCATCCATCACTCTTCTGTCAAGGAAAGGGTCCTGGTTGGTTGTAGGTCCTGGGTGCTGCCATTATCTTCTACATCCTTCTCTTTCTCCCTTGTGATTTTTTTTTCCTCATGGCTTTAGCTGCCAGTCCTACTCTCTCAAACTATGGCTATTCTCTTGTTCAGAGCAATTTAGGTATTTACCTTATTCTCTCCAAACTATGCCCCAGATTTTTTTTTTAATTTTTTTAAGTTATAGATGGACTCAATGTCTTTATTTTGTCTATTTTTATGTGGTGCTGAGGATCGAACCCAGTGCCTCACATGTGCAAGGCAAGCGCTCTGCCACTGAGCCACAACCCCAGCCCTGCCCCAGGTTTCTTTTAATAGACTCCCAAATTACTTCAACTGCTTTGTTTAACAAATGAAACTTTCTACTCTTACTAATGCAAAACTTGGATATTAAAAATTTTTCTTTACCATATTTCAGAGAAAGTTCTTGGAGCTTAACCACTCTTAGCCAAGTGGTGAAGAGCTCAGGGATTTGTGGATGTAACTGTGACTATCAATCATTAATTAACTTGGCATCTTATGTGGTATTTCATTTAAATCTTTTAAACTATTTTTTGTAAAAAAACATCTAAAAGGTGCACAAAATATAAATGCACATTTGAATAAGTATTATAAAGCAAATACTTATGCAATCATGGCTCAGGTCAACAAATGCAACAGTGTTAGCTCTCCCTCAAGATCTGCCATGCAACCATTTATGATCATTATCTCATTCTTTCCTCCATTAGCCTGACTAGTATGTACCACCCTAAATCCTGCATGTTACTTTTGACTGTTTTTGAAATTCATATCAATGGAGTTGTATACCTGTATTTGTACATAGCTTCTTTGCTCAACATTTTTGTGAGATTCATCTATCGTTTGTTACATATAGCTCCATCTTGTTTATTTTCTTGACTCTAGACCAGTCTAATGTGTAAACATACTACAGTTTATCCATTCTATTGATAATGTGAATCATATTACTGGAGTTAAGGTAATTATTAACATGATTCTAGGAACACATGTGCATGGAATTTTTATGATATATACTTAGTAGAATTGCTGTATATCTTTTGACCAAATTCCTGTGCTCCCTCTCTGTGGAGTGGTAGGAATCATTGAGGGGGCAGATGGTTAGATAGGAGAATATAAATCTGAAATGTTAGTTTATTTTTTTTTTATTCTCAGTAATCCTTCAAAAATTGTTTCAGTACTTGTAACTGAAAATTAAATTACTGTGAACAAAAGCCTATTCTACTGACTCTTACAAACCAGTGAGTGAAGCTGGATGTGGTGACATGTACTTGTAATCCTAGTAGCTTAGGAGGCTGAGACGGAGGATTGCAAGTTTGAGGCCAGCCTCAGCAATTTAGTGAGGCCCTGTCTTAAGGTAAAAAATAAAAAGGACTGGGATGTATCTCAGTAGTAAAGCACCCCTAGGTTCAACCTCTAATACCAAACAAAAACAAAAATGAAAAATAGTGAATGAGCAAAGACTGGAAAAGTCAGAACAATAGGTATGCTATGATGGCCCAATATATTTGATAACCAGCTTGACAAACAAGAATTTAAGTCCCAGAATTTCACAGGAATCGTGGAAGCATAATTATCATGATTTCTTAGAAGAATTTTGTCTTAAAACATCATATGATCTTTGTAGTATGTTATTTGAATAAAACTATTCTGTTTATGTGTTAACCATGCAGATCTGTCTTTGCTAACGTGAGAAATAAAAGATAAATTCTCATTTTATGAAAAAAATAGTGAATGAGCTATATATTAAAGAATCACACAGGTAAATATACAATTTATATAAGTAAATATACCATTAAAACTATAATAAGTTGAATAAAAGAACAGGATGTGCTCTGAGGACTTGTAACTGAGGGAGGTGCTAAACTAACTATGAAGTCATAGAATGCTTTCATCAAAACATGACGGAATTAAGATCTCGGGAGTAGGTCTGAGTTAAGTGAACAAAATGTGCAGAGAGCAAGTTTCTTTGCACTGAGAGGAGTGGTACAAAGTCCTTGTGGAAGGAGGAAGCCTGTGCAGTTGAACTGAAGGCTGGAGTAGCAAGCATGAGGGGCATGGTGGGACAAGAGCCTGCAGAGGTAGGGCTAGGCCTTAGAATATGTGGAAGAGAGGTCTGTCTTAGTGGCAGCCGGGAGTTGATGAAGAGTTGTAGTCTGGCAGAGGCAGGGCTAGGTGGTAGTGACTTTAAGTATAGATGTCTATTAAGAAGATGGTGCTTGCTGTGTACAAACATTACAACTTTACACTATGGAAGCAGATTAGATTTTGGCCAGAGTCTGTGTAGGTATATCATTAGTTAGAAGGTTGATGCAACCCTATAGAGCACTTACAAAAATAGGCGATAAAACAGACCCCAAAGGAAAATTTCACTCATTCCTACTGGATCAATATAGTACAGGTGAGGTTGCAAGACTATGACTATAATGTGATAAAATTAGATTTTTCTTTTGGTGTGTGAGTGTGTGTGTTTGGTGCTAGGAATTAAACCCAGGGGTGCTCTACCACTGAACTACATTCCCAGCCCTTTTAATTTTTTCATTTGAGACAGGTCTCACTAAGTTGCTGAGACTGGCCTTGAACTTGTGATCTTCCTGCAAAACCTCCTGAGTTACTAGGATTATAGGCATGTGCCACCATGCCTAGCAAATTAGAAATCATTTTTAAGAGAACATCCAAAGATCATATGTTTTAAAATTACATTTTACAAAATAAGCTTGTGTATAAAAGAAAATAATGAAAATTGAGTAGTATTTTAAACTGATAATATAAATAATATTTGATATATGATAACATGAGGTAAGCACTCAACCAATAAGTTAGAAGAAGAAAATAACAGAACTGAAAGGCATAGGAAGGATAGAAATAAAAAAGAAACTGGCTGAAATTTGTGAATTAGAAAACAATAAGCCCTAGAGAAGATTAACAAATCCTAAAGCTGATTCTTTGAAAAAAATTTATAGATATCTACCAAAACTGAACAAGGAGAAAACCTATAAAAATGCAAATAATTACAAAGGGAAAATTGATGAAAATATCTAAAATAGAGTTGTAATGATTTTTAAAGATTAGATGAAATTGACACAACAGAGAAACAATTTATTGTGTATGCAAGAGGAAATATAGAATTTGAAATGAACTATACATATTGGAGAAAGTAATAGTCAAAACTTCTCTCTGCTTCCAAACACCCAGCCAGCATGGTTTTCTAGATGACTTCTACTGGGACTACAAGGACCATTCAATTCTTAATTTTTAAAGTTGTTCTAGAATACAGAGAAGAGAAAAAGGCAACAAGCCTATTCAAAATTATTTGGAGAAATGATTCTCCACAAATAGCTATTTTTACATTGGACTATTATAGATGCTTCATGTGGGAAGAATCAAGTAGTCTTTGTCTTGTGACTGGCTTAATTTATCTAACATTAGCTATTAAAAACAGTCATTTAACTTGAAAAAGCATGAACTGGTCTTTTAAAAATGTGGTCCTTTGAGTTCTTGGCTAGTCTGCTTGTACCCAATGGCATACCTTAACTCAATGGGAAGAGAAATCCAACGTAACAGTTAAATTAAAACCAAAGCTCTTGTTTTTAGTGGACTAAATTTTAGAATCCCTAAATACTTGACTACTTCTCTTGTAAAGCAGGAAGATAAGATTCTGTGTTTCATGTTTTCTTTCCCTGAAGACTTCAGTTAAAGTACTTCCATCAGACAGAGCATTATTACATTCTGAATAATGCATTATGCCTTTTCAGAGACAGAGAAGGACCAAAAAGCAATCTTTTTCCCTCCTCAAAATAGCAGTTAGGTAAATAGGATTAGGAGCTCAATTAATCTTATTTTCTTCCTGTAGTATGTTTAGGGAGGCCTTTGTCTCAACTAGCCATTTTATGTTAATTCCTTAGCAACTGGATAAGCAGACAGATGTCAGTACCCACCTCCTACTCCCATTTTGTTTTTCTACCAAGAGTCTGTACATTAAACCACTAGATTATTCTTGGTTTCCATTTAAAATGGTCTCACTTGTTATGAATTGATTTGTGTTCACCCCAATTCCTATGTTGAAGTCCTAACCTTCAGTACTTCAAAGTATCACCATTTTTGGAGATAGGGTCTTTACAGAGGTAAAATGTTAAAATGCTGTCTTTAGGGTGAGTTCTAATCCAGGATGACTTGTTCTAATGAAAGGGAAAGATGGATACATATGCACAGAGAATACCCTATGAGGTAAGTGTGATACCTCTACAAGCCAAGGAGTGCCAGCAGATCACCAAAGCTAGGGGAGGGGCCTGGGACAGATTCTTCCTTGCAGTCCTCAGAAGGACCTATACCTGCTGACACCTTGACATTGGGCTTCCAGCCTCTGTAGACTAGAGAAAATAACTTTCTGTGGCTTAAGCTCCACCCATTTTGTCGTAGTTTGTTACAGCAGGCTCAGAAAACTTAATACAGCCTTTGTTCAGTCATCTGAAAAGTGGCATCTCAGCAGAAGGTCCAGACTTGTTGGCATGTTCTGGCTCTACTGTGTAGAAGGTGTAGATCTTAAGCAACTAAGCAACTTTGGAAATCAGTTTCCTTACATTTGTGTGGCCTAAATGGTAGTCATTCCTCATACTCCTTGTTTCTCCTTTGCTAGCAGTAACTATGCTTGTGTATGAGAATCTGGGTACTTGCTTTCCTAGGCCCCTGTGTGGTCTGAAGAACATAACAAAAAGTTTGCTGGGGAAGGATTTTTTTCCTCCTTAATATGAAAAGCACAATAAGGAACAGTCCCTTTTAAAAAATTATGTTTGGTCAAATGCTATTTCTGCACATGATGCCTGGAACTCTGGCTGCCATCTCATTGTGTAGGCTGACAGCCAATGTGCTGAGGCTGTGGGGAGAGCAGTACAGGAAGCTCTTAGTCCTCACTTGGTATGTTTGAAGTAGTAAACCAGTCCTGGGCTTGCCTTGCTCCAGACTAGTGCAAGTCAGCCTCTGTTCTTTATCCCCACAGTAATTCTAGGGTGAAAAGACTATTATTTTCCCATTTTATAAAAAAGGAAGCCAGAGCATCAGCATTCTAAGGAAAGTGCCCATGCGCTCAACACAAAGCAAGGATTTGAAAATACACATTGTGTCTTTAGAGTTTGTGCTCCTAACCATTATACCAAAATTGTTTAAACCTCTGTCTGTTGGGGATTTTATACAGTGTTGAAGGGATCCTAATGAATAGCCTCCCCTCTAACATATGAGTCAAACCCTACTCATATTTGCTTGTGAGGATTTAATGAGATAGTTTGCTCAATGCCCATCAAAATACCTGGCATTCAGTAAGTGCTCAGTAAATGCCTAATCAGTTTACCTCTATCCTAGGAGCAAGAGAAGCTGTAGAGACTGGTGGAAACTTCTGCTACTCCCCTCTCCCAGTATAAAGGGCTCTTCACTTTTGCAGGAAAGTACTGATTTGACATTAACAGTTTCTTTTTTCAGATGTGGTCTTTGGGAGCCTCCTATTACTCCATGCCCAGGAAGTAACTAGGAGAATTGGCTTTATTTATGTTGCATGAGTTCTAGAGCAATCTGGAAATAAACTAGCCTGGATTAGTTTGAGAACTTTCTGAAAAGAAGCTATTAAAAGGCAGAAGCACCCTGTCCTCATATCCCCAAATGCATTCTTCTTAGTGTCCCCAATTTATAGGGCTCACACGTTGCTGAACACCACACACAGGATAAAAGGAAACATACAGATCCACCTTGATGTGACGACAAAGCCAGGTCTTAGGACAACTGAAGGGGACATTACCTCCAGGAATTTCCTCTTTTCTGTGGTGGGAAATCTAACTGGTGCCACGGAGTTATTCTGAAAATATAATGCAGTCCTTAAGTGTTGACATTTTTAGAATGGGATTTGAACCAGTTATTTATGAATATCTTTTATAAATGTGTTGTGTTAGTTATCTCAGATTGAGTACTTGGAATAACACTATTCCCTGTGCCTTGTATTCTAATTGAACTTCTAACCCTTTTCCAATTCAAAGATGGGAAAAGCCATGGTCTCACCATTACCTCTACAAATTCCAGCCCCTGCATCTTCCAGTTTCAGAACCTCAAGCCTTTACCAGTTTCTAGAAGAAATTCAACTATGCAAATTGCTTTATAAATTCTAGCAATTTTTTCTATCCTTAATCCTTGATTTCTCTTACATATTTATCTCCCTTTCCTTCTGATTTTGTTTCTGCTCTGCTGTGAAGCAGAAGACCAAGTAACAGTAAGAACTATAATAGGTGGTATCATTTGAACAGGTGTCAGGTGCTGTGCTGAGCACTTTGCACCATCCCATGACAATCCTTGAGATAGAGGCTCCTACATTTTTTTCATTTGGTAGAAAGAAGGCACAAAGAAGGCTCCCCTCAAACAAGCTGGTAACAGTTGATAAGCAGAAAAGCTGGATGCAGACTAGAGGTGTCTGACTAAAGCCATTGTTTTAACTATGACATTTTTAGTTCAGATTGTACATAAGATGAAAGTTTTTCAGAAAGAGTCTGGGGTTCTTTTCTACAAAATAAGTTTTAGTCTATTTTGTTTATTCCTCATTCATAATTGTGAGCTCATATTTACTGGATCTGAGCTTTTGATGCTGGGTGCTGGTGTTGGGTGTTCATGCGTATGGTTGGAGGATCAGGGAAGACTTTCTTGATGAATTGCTACCTGTAATGACATTTGGGCTGTGTTTAATTGAACCACACTATTGTCATTTATCATTTATTCATGCATAAGCACTTGCCAAGAGACAGATATTGGACTGGATGTGGGCTTTTGAAAGATTCATATGAATTCTCTGTTGTCATTAAAGACCTCCTCATTCTCTTTCTAACCCCAGCCTACAGTGTGCTCTCTGACTCCAGCTGGGTCACATGTGAGAGTGAAGATATGATGTTATTAAGAAGAAGGAAATAGGGCCTATTTAGGATTTAGGATCTAAAGAGAAGTTTAAAAGTTGATTGAGCTTGAGCAACAAGAAAAGCAGCAAGATTTGAGCCAAAAATCTTGTTAGGAGTCTAGCAAGATGACAGCTGCTTCCAATTAAATTTTATTAAGAGGAGATAGGGATACTGACCATTCATTCTTTCATCCATTGAACAGACCCTACATTAGAGAACTTAGATTCAGATTCCTTGTCCTTGAAAAGCTCTATTGTTTTTGGAAAGAAAAAAGGGTAAATTGATTCTAATATAAAGCAATGGATTACCATAGTAGAAGAATAGACACAGATGTGGTGTGAGTATACTTCTGATAAGGGATAAGTTAAGAAAGTCTTTGTAGATTAAATTCCAAATGAGTGATCTGTGGAGTTGAAAAGGAATTTTCCGGGCACTGAGGAGGTGGAATAGAATCAGATAAATACCTTCATATCTGATAAAGATGGAAGTATTTTGGTTTTGCTTTAACTTTTTTCTGTAATATTTGGAAACTACTTTTAATTGCAAAGGTAATACACAACAATTATGCCACTGTGAAAATTTCAACAGAATAGACGAGTTGAACATCCCCTTTAAACCCTTCCTTCAGTTCCCTAATCTGAGTTATTTTCTCAGAATGAACTACCGCTATTCATGCCATCAGTATCTTTTCTGCATTCATTTTAAAATACAGAAAAATAGTGATTTTGCAATATGCTTTTTTTACTCACCTTTGTCGTAGGTCTAATTTCTTTTTAATGCAGCATAGCATGAGTACGTAGAATGTGTTTGATTTATTTAACCATTATATATCTTTATTCAGCTGTTACAGGTATATGAGGTGAACATCTCTTTGCAAACAGGTGCAAGTGTATAGATACCATAAACTGGAATTTCTGGATCAAAATAAGTATAACAAGTATACATTAAAATGTTAATAGATGCTGACAAATTGCTTTCTTAAATGTTCTCCATTACACTTCCTCAACAAATAATGAAAATACTTATTTATCTACATCTTTTCCAGGATTTGACATGATCAATCTTTTTAATTTTTTAGCCAGACTCATGGATAAAACTAGAGCCCTCTTGCTACCTCTTTATAAATGTTAGTGATATTGAGCACAGTTTTACATTTTTTTTTTTTTTGTCATTTGGATTATTCTGTGAATTTCCTGTTCTCATTTCATGTCCATTTTAGTATTTAGTTCTTTTCTATGTTTGTACAATTCTACAATTAAGAGACATTTATTCCTAATTCAAACAGATTACTATGCTGCAAACATTGTCTTCCAATCTATCACTTCTCTTTAACCTGTTTTTTTTTTTTTTTACAGTGGACTTTGAAGTTTTTAACTTCAATGTAGTAAAATATCTTCTACTCTCATTTTTGTGTTCTGGGATATATTTAAGAAACTTTACTCCAAGGATGTGGCCATATTCCTCATTTGAAGTAGTGAAGTGAAAACTAATATGGATAGTTTAACCAACCTATTTTCAAAGCTGTAGAATTCCTGTTAGCATATACAAAAATAAAGTAGAATGTAAGGGAAGAGAACGTAGGAGAGTTAACAACGATTATCCATCTGTTTCTAAGAACTAATTAGTTTTAGTGAGTTGAGTTGATGAATCTCAATGATGATATGACCTACTTTTAAACAATTTTCAAGTAAAAAGGAATTCCAGGGAGAAGTACAGGCATTTTATATCATTGTCAATATTGCTGACTACGTGCTATCACAAATCTCAGATTTGGTTTACAACTTTAGGCTCAACTTGGATTGGCTCTTGGCTCACATGAACAGTTGCCTAATCACAGAAAATAAAATAAATTTTATTTCCCACCTCTTTCTCACTGTGAATGGGGACAAAATTGAACTGCACTCTAGCTAAAAATTTAAAAACTGAATGCAAAGACTGAATCATCCAAGAAAATGTCCTTATTTCTAAATATATAAAGCTGCCTTAAAATCCTCAAAAACTTGTCATTTAGTAGTGTACTTGAAATTGGGGCATTTGACCTCAGAGAGGTCAGGGAGCGGGAAAGAGCAATAGCATATTAGCAATAGCATATATAGTATGTGGTGAAAATGAAAATATTTGTTTTACAGCAACCTTGTTGGCCAGGATAATTCAGTGGGTAGATCATCTTCTCTCTCTTAATTTATATTCCTGCAAGCACTTTTAGAAATGTAGAATGACTTATTTCACTGTACTAATTCGAAATACCTGCCTGAGCCTTCAGTGACCCAGGTGTCTCTCTCCTCCTCTCTCCCTCCCTCTCCCCAGCCTGAAGCAGGTGTCAATCAGCAAGCTGCTTTCTCTTCATCTGACCCCAGCCTTGGCTCTTCTCAACTCTTCAAGGATAAATTGTCTTGTTAGCAACAAAAGTCCTCCGTTGAAAGTTGAAGAGGTGAGAAGAGGAAAGGAAGAGATGTGAGGAAGTGTAGGTGGAGGCAGAAGGTTGTGAGAAATACGTGCCAAGAAATCAGTGTGTGGGAAAGGAAGGGGGAAAGAGCCAACACCTCTAAGCTCTCCTCATTTCTTAAACTCCTTAAATAATTCCTATTCCCATGTCTTGTAATTTAGAAGTGAGCAGAATGAAGGAAAAGAGAAATGTATCCTTTATTATAATAGACTTTCTTTTACTTTTTATCTTTCATAAAACACCAAGTGATTTCTTATCACCCTTAAGCCTGTTTGGGGCTTCTAGGGACGGGTAGGGGTCATAATCTTTACTTTATATAACATCCCTAGTCAATTTATATTACACGAGTTCATGTCATTTTCACATGCACTAGGCTTTAATATGTTTTATATTTAATATAAAGAAAACTATAGTTTGGGAGAGTTTGAGAACTTATTTGAATTCACATGTTGAATAAAAGTGATCCAAGATTGGGGCTCAGACCAACAGACTCCAATTCTTCCACACCAATCTCTTTGTTAATGGAGAAATCCCTGGATTTGCAATCAGGGAGAATGCAGGGCCAACAACAAATCGGAAGGACTTGTAGTTTATTTTCTGACATTTTTATGTCTCGAGAAATGTATTATAAATGACATTCCTGGGGTACCCTGGTGAAGTACTTTGTCTATGGAATTAAACTGAATATTTAAAACTAATTAAAAATCTAAAAAGGTCACACATTACATTAGCTATAATTTAATCTTTGATATTAACATCTATTTAGGTCTAGCTGCACCTCATCATGAAGGTTCTTTTCAAAACTATTTTGCTAGAAGGTAAAGGAATTATGGGAAAAATAGGGCAGTGACCAAGTCATGAGTTTTCAGGTGTAAAAATCCTCAGTATGGTGTTATGAGTTAACTAAAACAATTAGTACAACAAACTAAATAAAAACAAAAACCATTTCACACAGATTAGTGATAATGGGTTAAGCACAATTAAATTCCTCCTACTCTTGCTTGCCAGAATATTATTTTTTGCTTTAAATATCACGTTTATAAATTCATTTAGTACTGCTTCAAATAATTCGCAACTCATATGTTTTAAAAATGTAGTCTATTCTTTAATTATTGAAAGCCTTTCTTATTTTGTGGCAGAGTTGTTGATCTGTTCCCTAGTCTTATACTGACCACAGAAATGAAAGCATTTTTGACATTTGAGATGGGAAAAGCTTTGGACGTGCTGATCTACATGTTAAAGAGGAATGATTCTCCAATTATTTTTTTCAAATAAAAAACCTAAAATGCATTTATGCTACTCACTCCGTACTACATACTGTTCTGAACATGTTAACAGATTTAATCCTTATAACAGCATTTTGAGCTAATCCACTCATCTCATTTTATAGATGAGGAAACAGGAACAGAGAGGTTAAGTGGCTCATGCAGGGCCATAGGTTAGCAAGGAGCCAGGTCCAGGATCGCCCCTGGTCCTGTACTGTAGCTGTGACCCACAGAACCTCCTTCAAGCTGCTGAGTTCAGGCATCTTTCTCCTCTCCTAGCAATGCAGGAGGGTCCTTTAGGTTGAACTTGACTATCTTCTGGCTTTCTGTGCTTCAAGTCTCACTGTGAAAATTTTACCTTGATCCTCTTTTGAGTCTTAATTCCTAGGTTATTGTTTGCCTTTTTTTTCTAGCAACATCTTATAGAAATGACTCCTAGGTCCTATACACTATTACGGGATTCTACTTCATGTAAAGTTTTAGAGGCAAAACCTCTACATTAAATAATTTGACATAAGAAATATTTAAAATCAAAGAGTAACTGACTTGATATTTTTCTCATTTATATTCTAAAAGTGCTCTTATATTGAAACTACTTAATTTTAAAATAAATAAAAATGGATTTTTTTTTTTCTTTCTGGGCTTGGTGGCACACACCCGTAGTTCTGGCTACTTGGGTAGCTGGATCAACCTGGGGAATTTGGTGAGACCCTGTCTCAAAATAAAAATTGAAAAGGGGGAAGGGACCTGGGGCTGTAGCTCAGTAGTAGAGCATTTACATGCAAAGTCTTGGGTTTAAATCCCAGTATTGGAGGAAAAAAAGGCCTTGTTTTAATTATAAAAATAATCCATGATTGTATTAAAGAAATTTAGGCCATTCATAAACATACAAAGGGGGGTTATTAAAAAATTATCCCACATTCCTACCCTCAAGTACACCCACTATTAGCATCTGTTAGTAGAGTCACAGGAAATACTAACCGTGACTGATGAGGCAGCTTCCCTTAATGTGTGCTTCCAGTGAAAGGGAACCATATCACAGTTGCCCACGTTCTATCAGAATAGCTTTAGTTGCTAGAATTCTCTTTGGAAGATGATAGATAAATAGAAATACTTGACACATGTACATCCATTCTAGCTCCCTACACCTTGGCAAACATCACTAATTGCTCACGATGCTTTATCACTGATCCTTTAGACAATCACTACCAAGACTTGGAGTTTGTACACAGGATGAAACTCCTTTGCCATCCTTGCTCCTTGCTGACACTGAACCATTAGTCTCTTTCCGGGAGTTTTATTCAACTTTTTGCCAACACAGCCGTGTTTTGAGTTATTTTCCCTAGGTGTACTATGTGCTTTGTGTCTTTTATAGGAATAGAGTGGTGACTTAACGGATTTTTTAAAATAGTAAGACATTATTTAGATTTTTATCTTCATTTGACCTTTCAGGACTTGAAAAGCAACAAATAATGAGACACTTGTGTATGATAAAGGGCTGGTTCACACTCAGCTGTGACTTGGTGCCCTCAGGATGAGGCCTTGCTCTAGAAGTGCTTCATGTCTGTACATCGGCAGAAAGCTGGGCCTCTCTCAATGCAGCTGACAGGAAAGTTTGTCAATATTGAGTTCTGTATAGAAGAAAATGCTGATTGCAAAGAAAACGGGTCCTCTCCTAAGATAGACTTCTGGCAAGTTTAGTCCTTATCTTCAATGCCTAGTTTATTTGGAAAAGAATGAGTTTTTCTGTCTGGCTTACAAAGGGGATGTTAGAAGTCTTTGAGTGGGCTGCCTTGGGGCAAGTCACTTCAGGGGTATTTGAAGACCCAATAAGGGGTAGGGGTGGAGGACCTGACTTCATCTTTTTTTTCTTTTTTTTTTGGTACCAGGGATTGAATTCAGGGGTACTTGACCACTGAGCCACATCCCCAGCCCTAGTTTGTGTTTTATGTAGAGACAGGGTCTCACTGAGTTGCTTAGCGCCTCGCCATTGCTGAGGCTGGCTTTGAACTCATGATTCTCCTGTCTCAGCCTCCCAAAGTGCTGGGATTACAGGCATGTGTCACCGCACCTGGCTACTTGACCTCATCTTTGATATCTCTCTCTTTTACACTCCACAGACAACCCATCAGCAAGTCCACTTAAATCTACCTCAGATCTGAGCACGTCTCACTCATGCCTTCCCATGTTCGTTTCCTAGCTCCTCATCTCACTAGTTGTGTGAACTCCGAAAAGTTCCTCAACCTTTCTCTGCCTTCCTCATCTACAAAATGAAAGTAATAAAGTACCAACCTCTGAGGGTTTTATGAAGATTAAATGCGTTAATACAGTAAAGTAACAAAGAAATAAAAACAGCTGATATCTCCAAGTGTAATTATGGATACAATTTTTCATGGCTTCGCATGTCAAGTATGGAATGCAGAGTGTGAACATAGAAGGGACTGCAGGGATGAGGCAGCTTAATAACCTTATACTTCTATAAGTAACCTGAAGTAGAGAGAGGAGACATGCCTTTGGATTTACATAATAATTTGGGTAAGTTTACAATAAGATGGAGATTTTGAGGATGTATTGAAAAGGATATTAGCTCAGAATTATGAGTTCTCTATCTCCAAGGTTTTCTAGCTTGTCTAACAAACTTCTTGACCTTCAGTCTTGGTAAGGAATTTTGAGCACTGCCTAACTCTTTCCTACTCCTTAAGAGCCTGACCCATAGGATGCCTCTGCACTCACTGGCATGTATTTTCTGTTACACCCTTGATCTGATGGTCTTAATCCTAGCTGGCACCCCACTCTCCATACTGCTTTGGTGACAGACCATATCTCCACTTCCACACTTTTCTGCTTTCTGATTAGCATAGCCCTTGGGCCCCTTCCTCCACTGCCTTCAATCTTTGAGGACCCTGTTCTTCAGTGAGTGTTTCTGATTAACTTGTCCCAGATTTGCATTTGGTACCCAGGCAACCTCCTAGGTGTGTCTGGCTTGTGCTAGAGGCTGGAGGAGAAAAAATACCCAGGAAACTCTAGCTCAGCCTTTGAGTAGTTGCCTCACAGTAAAGTTTCAGCTTCTTACTATAACTTTCAGAGTCCTTTTTCATGAAATGAACAAGTCATGGTTTTGGCTGAACAAATGGTCTTCCCTCCAATTCTAATTTTATGATATAGTTTATAGTCTGGATCTCCTTTCTATATTTATAATTCCTTCAGCAGGAAGAAATATTGTTCCCCTTAATGATTTTTTAAAAATCAACGTTGGATTTTAAATGGATTTTACAAATGCACCAAAGTTGCAGAGATAGTACAGAGTTTCTCTACACCTTTCGCCCAGTCTCCCTTTATGTTATCATCTTGCTTAGATAGCTATGGTATATTTGTCAGAAGTAAAAAATCAGCATCAGGACATTACAATTAAACTAAGACATTCGTATTTACCAGTTTTTCCACTGATGCTCTTTTTCTGTTCTAAGATCCGAACCAGGACTACGCATAGCTTTTAGTCCTCAGTAGTTTTGAAGGTGCTGTCCAAACAGTGTTGGTGCTGCAGCTGAAAGGGAAGTATTGAGCCAATTTCCAGTGTTCTTTTACGAATGAAAAATCGAACCTTGTGGACTTTATGAATATAACTGAATTTTGATATCAGTTGGAAGTAGAAGATATTTAGAGGTGTCAAGACACAGTGCAAGGAAAACACAATGTGAAATAGGTAATTTCTTTCTTATGAGTAATGAAACTATAAGATCCCAATATTATTTCCATCACAAGAACAGGAGTAGTGTGAATGGTGGCTTTATTATCCCTGAGCATTTTGTTGGGCACATTTTTGAGTCAATTCGTGTTTTAAAATTCTAGACACAGAGAAAATAGACTTAGCTAAGGCAACCAAGGAGAACTCGGCTCCCTGTAAATTGTACTTTTTCTTTTCCCTAAAATGAGCTAGGTGTAGTGCTAGAAATATTTATAAACTTTAAAACCTGATAAGAATATTTTCTTTAGTTTTAGAGATGGGAACATTTAGTTACAAAATGATTTTGAAAGTTTCTCAAAATATATTATCAGGCCAGCCTCAGGAGAGGAGGTGTCAAACTCGATTTCCCGGATTCCAACACTGGACCTTTCCTATGTTGTCTTGCCATCCCCAACCCTGGATCAATGAGAGTAGTGTGTGTGTGTGTGTGTGTGTGTGTGTGTGTGTGAAAGCACTTGTGATCTTCAAAGTGGCAAAAAATAGGATGATAATCATTGCAGATGTTGTCTCTTAATTTGTTCTAAAAATGTTTGATTCCTCCATGTGTGGATTTCATGTAGGCAAATCCTACTTAGATAACCATACTTTGAAGAGGTTTTGAGCATATAACTTTGTCCTAAAATATAAACCTCATTGTCTTATGCATTAGCATAATAGAGGAGCTTCTATTTTTATATGTTGTGAGTTTCTACAAACTTATGTAACACCTGAAAACTGAACAACAGAGTTAATATCATAAGAGGATTTCTGTTCACAGAATGTTAAAAATGTAAGATACCTACTTGTGTTTTGACTTTTAGACATCATGTAAGAGGATTAATTGTAATAATTTCTTAAAAAATACCTGTAGGTTCTTTTTCTTACTAGTGAGTGCACAATTAACTGCTTAAATCTGATGAGTCTCCAGTTGAAAATAAATATACTCAGCTTCCAGCACATCTGGTGGTTTATATGCTTACTTGATTTATATACCACCCATTATCTTAAGAAAGATATTTAACCTCTCTGGCCTCAATTTACTCTTCTGTAAAATGAGATGCCACAATACCTGCCGATAGTTACTGTGATGATTTAGTAGGATATTACCTGTAAAGCTCATTGACTAGTGCTTGGCACATAGTAATCTACATAATTGTTTGTTAAATCAGTATGATTTGAGCTTCATTATAACAACAACAAAGGTAATAAACCTTCATTGATTTCTTATTACATCATGTGCTTTATTAGAGAACAGCAGAGGGAAATCACTTGTCTGAGTCGCACAAATAGCTAGTGGTAAGAGAATTCACACCAGACACCCTGAATCTGAAGCCTAATCTCCTTCACTCTCAACTTCCCACTTTCCTAATAAAATGAAACAGATTTCAGGCTTCTGCAACTTCCCTCCTTGTAATGGCTAATCTGGATGCTCAATTTGATTGGATTAGAGATGCCTATGATTAAGAGGTTTCTGGGTGCCTCAGGGAGGCTATTTCTAGGAATGATTGGCATGTGGGAAAGTAAGCTGAAGTGGAGACCCACCCTAAGTGTGGGCAGCACTGTCCAATAGGTTGGAGGCTTGGATGGGACAAAAGTTGGAAGAACAAGGAAACAGCAGCAGATATGTTCCATTTTTTCTTGAACAGGTTCTTGATTGCCACTGGGATCACCTGAAGACATCAGACTCTAGCTCCTTCACTCTTCTAAAGCAGACTCTGCCCAGTGACTCTTCGGGGAGTTTCTAGTCCTCAGTCCTAAACTGGGGCTGCATCATTGTTCCCTCTTTTTCTGAGGCTGTCTTCTTAAAATGAGCAGCTACTGGTCCCTCCAGCTCTCCAGCCTGAAGACAGTCACTGTGGGGCTATCCAGCTTCTGGGTGTGTGGTTGTGTAAGGCAATCTAATAAATCCTGTTTTAATTTCATATATATGAGAAATTAAAATATGTTGATTCTCTTCCTCTAGAGAATCCTGGCTTAGGAGTCAGAAAATTCAAGTTCTAATTCTAGGTCTGCTCCTGACTATGTTCATTTTGACAAGCCACTTTGGGTTTTTTGAGTTCAATTTACTTAAATGCTGTAAGGAACTGGTAGGTCCTATTTCACTGCTTGAATCTGGGACAAGAGTCCCTCACCCTATCTTCCCTGAAGGCTTTTGGTTGGGAGTACCAGACTTGTGTTGACATGTCTCTACAGGCCCTGGCCTTCTACCTTTTTGAGTCTCTCAAGACCATCAGTTTCACCTTATCTCCAAGGTTTTCAAATCTTAGACAGCAAAAACAAACTCTAAGTTTCCAATTCATTGGCTATGTAGAGCAGTTTAACGTATTGTCTAAACCTCTTACATCTGAACCATGCCTACAGGCAGTGGCTTTGCCATTCACGACCAAAGAGTTGTCTTCTTATGACTACTCAGATCAACCTGTGTTTCTCCTCCTAAGAACATTCTGCCAGCCTCCCTTCCCAAGCTGGTCCAGTCTTCAGCCATCCTTTCTCTAGCATCTTTTTTCCCCCTACGTCTTGTGGAGGTACAGACTAGCATGGCTTGTTGCTTCAGAATGCTCATCAGCATACTGTTAGATTTTAGAAGACAGACAATAAGGAAGAATGTTCTATATTGTTCCAACTACCATTTTCGGAATATATTTGCCCACTGGATTTTTTCTTTTGCCTTAAGCTAATTAATGTATTATGATTCACCAGAGAAACAGAAAAAATTAGGGGGCAGGGGAAGATACAGAGAAAGAGAAATGGATTGATTGGTTTTGATTGATTTAAGGAATTGGCTTACACAATTGTGTAAGCTAGTAAATCCAAAATCTGCAGAGTGGGCTAGCATCCCGAAGAAATGGGGAAGATATGTTGTTACAGTTCAAATCCAAATAGTATGCTGGCAGAATTGCTACTCGCTTGGGGAGGTCATTCTTTTTCCTTTTTTTTTTTTTTTTTAAAACTTCCATTAAGGCCTCCAATTGATTGGATGAGGCCCACTGTGAAGGACCACCTGCTTTACTCGAATCTGTTGATTTAAATGTTAATCTTATCCATCCAAATAAAACTTGCACAGAAATATGTTTGACCAAATACCTGCTGAAACCAATTATTTGGTCAAAACTTTGCCCTAACCAAATTGACCCATAACATTAACCATCACACTAATTAATGTAAAACTAGCATTTTTGTTCCCTTATTTCTGGGCTAAGGGGACTTGGATTTTATTTTATAGGTAAAGAAGAATTTTAAGTCTTGAGCAGAGGTGTCTCCTGTACTTTGGGAAGATTATAGCTATATATAAGATGGATGGAGAAAGGGGAGACTAAGTTGGTGGAAAAAGCAGGAACCTATTTTAAAGGTCTAGGCAAGATGTCTTATGGGGTAAGTAGAGGAGTGGTCATGGAAGTTAAGAAGGCAAAGTCAATTTCAAAAATATTGAATATAATTATGAAGATGTGTCAGATGACTTGATTTGGGGGCTAGAAAAGGGAAAATTCAGTAATGATGCTGAGGCTCATGCCTCAGTGATGGGAGGATAGCAACACTGGGAGTTAAGAACATTGGCAGACTAGAAGATTCTGTAGGTGCTGGTCGGCCTTCACACCTGGAGGAGTGTGCATTTTGTTTCTTCCTATTTTGACATTTGATAGTTTGTAAAGAAGTTGAGAACTGGAATTAATGACTTCAGGGGAGCTCCACGAGGAGAGGACAGCTGGACATATCACTTCATCGTGTTAGGATGCACCAGTTTTTGGTTTAGAAATAAGGAATAAAGTAGAAATGGGCAAGAAAGCCAAGTGTCCCGCAGTCAGTAGCTCTTTGTTCAAGAGTGGTGAATGCTGACAAATGGACATTTGTCAGCTAGCCCCATCTGTTGTCAGGTAGGGCTGTTGACTTCATCACAGTACACATTTCTGAGGCTGCGAGGATCAGGATCCAGAGGCTTATCAGAGTTTGATAAAGAAAGCCAGCAGTCTATAATCATAGTACTTCTATTTTTCTTTTCAATTTGTTTCACCTTTGTTGGTGTTCACGCTTGCTGCAATGAGCAATTCCCCAAGTCTATTTTAACCCTCTGGCTCTAACAGGGAGAGTATTTTCATTTTCTACACAGTTCTATGTTGTTTTCAGTGATTTTTTTTGCTTTTGAAAAGGTAACCTCGATCTGTGATAAATCCTATTAGTGAATTTGCTCAAAAGAAACTCTATCAACTCTAGAGTTTTAAGATGAGGATCATTTGCAACAGTGACCATGGGTTCAAAAAAGCCACAAAAGCCATCAATTAAGAGTTAGAAGGGCCCTTGGGGTCCTCACAGCCATCCATCTCTTATTATAGAAGAGGCGGCAGAGGGCAGGGGAAGGTAACAGACTGCGGATAAGGCAGAGCCGGGGCTGGGTACAGGAAGTGTGTTGTGTGACTACGAGTCTGGGGATGTCTGTCCTACGATGACCTGTGCCCCAAGCATTGTGCCAGAGACTGGGGAGGATATGAGGCAAGATTTTTGCCCTCTGAGAATTATATTTTTGTACCAAAAGAAAAAAATATCTCTAACATAGAAGGAACTGGCCCTTGTAATCCTTTACAAATTAGGAAAACTTTAGATTTATTTTTGCCAGATCATCTCACTCTGAATTTTTTCACAAAATGTACAAAACATCATGGCCATTTTACAATCCTTTTCCTCATCAAAACCTAGATTAGGTCCAGAGTTAGTGACTACTGTTATTTAGTTTACAAACAAAATAAAAACATGAATTTCTTCATTTTGTTTTCCTAATTTGTCACATAAATACTAGCAAAATCATTTTACTACTTTGCTGTACAGGATGTGTCATCAACAGTTAAATTTGTCAGGCACTCATCATTGACATTCTTACATGCAAGTTGCTTCAGCACCATCACCATGGCGTACTTTCGGTTCTAGGGGATGCTTGCAATTATTGATATCTGCTGACACTTAACTGTTTAGCTGGAGCCATTGTTTTCTTTCTTTCTTTCTTTCTTTTTTTTACTAAAACCAAGTTTTGAAATGTGTTTATGGGCTGCAGAGTCACTGTGACCAATAGTGTGTATATGATTTAGAAATAGGCAAAGCAAATTTCAACCTGTTTATGTGAAAAGAATGCAGAAAAAACATTTCAGTAGCTTTGGTTGGGATTTAAAATGGGAGCTATTTTCATGTGAAAACATGTTGAAGGGCAAAAAATGAGAGAGAACAGGTTAGCTTAAAAGCCTGCTGTATACATATATTCATGAAAAGAATGTATAAAATATGAACATGGAAGGATACTCACTTCTTGGGCAAGTGTAGCATTTGGTGGTTGGGTACCTGTAAAGCTAAGGAGGGAGAGGTGTGGTTTGATGTTGCCTGAATGAAAGGATGAAAAAGGAGGGCTAAGGAGCCTTGGAGAACCTCTGAGATGTCTCAGCACAGACTATATCAGCTGTGAAGGCACTGCATTTATGGTTAGTAAAGCCAAGAGAGCAAGTACAGGCCAGTGGACCAGCAGAAAGCAGAGTTGGTAGGCACCTTTAATACAATACCTGTGACCATCCATGGAAGGTGTGGAGGTTTGGGGCAAGGCAGTAGGTATACCAAGTTTACTGGAACAATGAGAATCAGATTTGGGGCTTTTAATTCTGTGACATGGAATTATAATAAGCAATTTATACAAAAGTCATGCCTCCTCTGAGTCTTGCTCTCCTTATTTATGACATGAGTATAATAAAGTTATTCTGAGTTAAGAGATTTAAATGGTCATGGGAAAGCCCTTCACAGCTAGTAACAGACTATATGAAAGACATATTTGATTTATTATAAATTAAATGTGAAATATGGCTTTAGTTTATATGTGACCATTCAGTTCTAATAAAACTGTCAAAATAATTGTAAATTTTAAGTATGCTCATTACAAGGTGGGGAAGTGACCATGAGAGGCTGGTTACTTGTCCAAGGGCTTCCCTGATCAGAGAATAGTTTCTAAATTTTGAACAGCACTTGTTTTAGATTCCTTTTATTTCTTAAAGCAAGAGGGCATAAGTATATAATGATAATATGAGAAGCAGAATTTATGTATTTCTTTTGTACAGAAATCATCATCATTACCCCGCAGCATCAGTAGAATCTATCATCTATGCAATTTTTATAGACTCATTTGGGAAATGTCATGGTTCATTGGACACACATAAATCAGCGTTTGCTGGATTTAAACCAATCTTCAAATGTCACCTGGAGATGAGGGATAGTGTTGAGTTGACTCTCGTGTATGTGAGTCTAAATAAAATCAAGTGGAGAAAATGACTCAAATTTGAGAGAAAAATTACCTGAGCTAGGAATAGATAGCCTTGGGTGGAAGAAATTAAAATTTTCTTAAAATGTCAGTTCAAACACAGCAGGGCACATACTCTTTTATGTTTTCAGCAATATTAGTTTTGAACTATTACTCTGAAATGTTTCTAGAGTTCTAGAATTCTCTTCATCTGCAGTGTCTCCCATGTTACATATTCAAATTCTGCTTTATCAGCTGAGACAGGCTGGAGTGTGCCACAGTGGTGACAAACCCTGCATCTCAGTAACTTCCATCAACATAGGTTTATTTCTCCAGTCATGTCACAGGCCCATCTGGGCCTCACCATTGTTTCTGTTCAGTGAGGAAGAAGCCCCCTTGGCCTATGGTGAGCTTGTCAAGGCCAATCCTGACAGGAGGGAAATGTTGGCAAATGTAGCCAGTGAATACTGCCTCCTAGTGAAGGCCGTAGAAATGAAGAGGAATAATTGCAATCTCCAGCCTTGAGAGATTATCTTTTCCTGGGTTGATGGCCTTTGCAGGGCCTTAAAGAGTAGTTGGGCTGATAGAGCAGCTTACATTCAGTCATTACCTCCAATGGCAAAAGGAAACCATGCAGACGTTTCTGCATGTAAGAGGGCAGGGATGTGGGAAATAAACTGTGAACACTTTGATCTGTCCTTCAAGTATTATCTGGAGAGGCACCATATCCATGACGTGGTCCCTCATCCTCCAGTGACAGGTTGGGACACATGTACTTGGTCTTCTTTTTCATGGCATGGTCTTCATCTTATACTCTGGCTATTTGTGACTACTATGGTCTGAATGTTTATAACTCATAAGTGATGGTATTGAGAGGTGATTATGTCTAAGGACAGTGCCCTTACGAAAGAGACCTCAGAGATATCCCTCATCCTTTTGCCAGATAAGGATACAAGGAAAACTCAAATTCCAACCTGGAAGAGGGTCCTTACCAGAGCCTGGCCATGCTTGACACCCTGATCTTGGACTTTGAGTCTCTGGAACTGTGTGAAATAAATTTGTTTTTTCTTATAGCTATCCAATCTATGGTATTTTGTCATTGTGAAGGAACTAAATCAGCGAATGTCTTATATTTCTTTTGATCAGTGGTAGATGAGTTTTTTGGAGAGAGAGATCATATCGTATTCATTGACCTATGTTAAGTAATAAGCGTTTTGCTTGGAATGCAATAGCATTTAATACTTTTAATGGGTCTGAATTTAGATGAGTTAATCCTTTTGATGAATTCTAGGGGGGAAAAAGGCTTTCGTGTCTCTACACATGTACAATAGAAAGCATCTTAGTTAAGCCCAGGTATTCTGAATTACACAAAAGGACAGTTTGTCTTAGTAGGAATGTAGAGGAATCTCCCCCTTACTTTGTTGCTTCCATATGTTAAGTGCAAAACTAAGGAATGGGTGAGAATATTGCAAATGCTGAGTCACCTGGGAGGAGATGAGAAGTACTATATTTTATCATGTCTTATTTGGCTTTAGATTGTGCAAGATGCCTTGAGGGCCTCTTATTATAGCCAGATAGGTACTGCTAATGACCTCGGCTAGCAGAGAATCTTATATCCACTCAGGCCTGAGCAAATGAGGTTCTCCTTATCTGTCAGTATTTGCAATCCTTGCTACTTTTAATTCTATTTTTTTTTTTTTTTGGTTTGAGAGCAATTTTAGTTATAGCAAAATTAACTGGAAAATATAGAGTTCCCATATAACCCTCCTCTCTGGTCCTATTAATTTTTAACTTATTTCTCCATACTACTCAGTAAACAGGTTGATTTCTAGGCAGCAGCTTGGGTTAGTCCTTTACTAGGTTTGCTAAAGCTTGATAGGAGAAACACAGGCTTAAAAAAAATTGGCTGGTTTTGAGATAATGAAAATGAGGAAACCAATGGCTGTGAGGGGGCTGGATGGGTAAGCAGAGCCTTAGGGAAATTTGTTCACCACCCTGAATGGACTGGGTGATAGGTTTAAGGAAGTGGAAATGGCTGGGGAGAAGTTTAAGTAACTGCGAGAAGACTGAAAGTTTTAAACATAATCCCATAACCTTCTCGTTGCCTGTCTTCGTCTTTGCCCTAATCTTTGCTATTTACCTTTCCTTCTTGCTTTATCTCTTGGAAGCCAAAATCTCTCCCCACTGTACGGATACAAAGGCTGTGTTTGTCAGTGTGAGACTTTTCTTCTACTCTTAGGCAGCATTTCCCTGGACTGACACCGTATCAGCAATGGCTAATACTATTTGAAATGCCAAATCCTCCTTGGTGCTGGAAGTTGTACTTAAATAATACCAATATACATTTCATTTGAGTCAATGTAATTACACATGTTGCATTAAACTTGAAACATGAATCAAAGAAGGCTAACTTGAATGTATTCTTTCTGTAAATCTTAAACCATCCTATCAATAATGTGTCCAGGTGTAGTATAGTACCCTGTCTTGAAGTAGCACTTCTATAATCTACTTTTTAAATTATTTTCTAAAGTTTTGAGATGGGGGTCTTGCTAGAATGCCCAGACTGGCCTTGAACCAGTGATCCTGCATCTTCAGCCTTGTGAGTACCTGGGAATGCATGCACACACCACCTCACCTGGCCATATTGTACAGTGTAATACTCAGTGGTTCATAAGAAGAATCTACATTCCATCAGCTTAACACAGAAATTTCATATAGGCTGATAATAATTAAAACATAAGTTAAACAAGTATGGATTTGACAATGTATATTATTAAAAAATGTTGAGTTTAGGAACAGAAAACAATAGAATGCACAGTCAAAAGATTTGAATACAAATATCTAAAATGCCTATGGAAAATACATGTTTTAATGGGTAGGAGACTTTCAAGGACCAGTCTGGAAGAATGCACAGAATTGGCATTTATCTGACAGGGGCAGCCAGTTCAGCATGTGCCGACTGATGATAGTCTTAGCATGCTGTTACTGAGATTTTAATAGGCTTATTTCCATGGATATTTCCCCTTATCTTGCTGCTTTTTCCCTCTTCTAGGCATCAGAATGAAGACAAAAACATCTCACTGAACAGACAGTAAAGCTTTGAATTTTGAGAAAAGGCTTTTCCATTTGCCTGTTCTTTTCCAGTAAGTTGTTGAGTCTGAGACAGGAGTCAATCCAGATCCAGCTTGTTTCCTTTAAGGCATAATTTCCATCATTTTTATAAAAATTTAAAATCTGGTATTATCATTTAACCTGCTTATCATCAGATTCCAATTTGTAAGTGTCCTAATTTCAAGTGGAGAATGATACCTGAGGACAGGAAGATACAAAGCATTAAAACTGCATTGAGTACATATGACCTCTGAGGCAGAGGTGAGGTGGGGGAGTGAAGACAAGAGAGTAGATCACTCTAAAAGGGAAAAGGAAATGGTTAGGGAGTCTGTGTGCAGGGCACTGTCAGATGCTTTGCAGATCATATCTTGTTTGCTTCTTTTTAAAAAAAATTATTTTTATTGGTTCAGAATAGTTATACATAACATTAGAATTTCTTTTGAAATAATTATAAATGCATGGGGTATAGTTTGCTCCAGTTAAGTCCTCTGTACTTAACCCTTGCCCTCCTTCTGTTCCCTTTTCTCTATTCCACTGATATATTTACATTCTTTTAAAAACTTAGTGTCTTGTGGATATATAAAATGATGAGATATATTGTATCTTGTGCAGCATTCTGTTAATGACATAGAAAGAAGCTGAGGTTGAGCAAGACTAGGGAACATCACCAGTATTATGCAGCCAAACAGTTCAAAGTTTCATAGGTTTATCTGCTGGAATTCCAGAGCTCATTCTCTTTTACCATATGTTGTTGCCTATGGGAAAGAGCTTCTAAGACACCCCACAACCAAACAAAATAAAAAAAAATGAAAAAGAAAGAATAGAAAGTTGAGATGTTGAGCCAGGATTTTAAAGTTTGTGGAAAGAGATTTCTGGGTTTTATTTACTTGGATGTTGCTCTTCTTGGACCAGTCTGTGAACCGCTAAAGATACTTGAAAACCAGCTTCGTACCCAGTATTTTGCTAGGATCTTAGGGAAACATCATAATGAGACAATACTTAGCTTTAGATCTCTATAAACTTTACTTTTGAGTCAGAGAATTAGAATTAGAAGCTTGCCAAATGGAGTGGCATGAATTTGTGCTTCCTTTCTTGTGGGTTGTCAATGTATGGTAGAGAAAAGAGGACAATCTCTGTACCTATAGGTTTTCTTTCTTTCTTTTTTTTTGGTACTGGAGATTGAACTCAGGGGCACACGACCACTGACCCACATCCCCAGCCCTATTTTGTGTTTTATGTAGAGACAGGGTCTCACTGAGTTGCTTAGTGCCTCACCATTGCTGAGGCTGGCTTTGAACTCGCGATTCTCCTGTCTCAGCCTCCCAAAGTGCTGGGATTACAGGCTTGCACCACTGCGCTGGGCTCTATAGGTTTTATTTCTTATGGAATGATGAAAGTATAACTACTTCCATGCAGGGTGAGATCATGCTTTTTTAATTTTTATTTTGAGATGGGGTCTTCGTAAGTTGCCCAGGTTGGCTTTGAACTTGTGGTCCTCCTGCCTCAGTCTCTTAAGTAGGTAGCACTACAGGTGTGCTGCACTGCACCAGGCGTAGATCATGATTATTTTGGTGTTAAAAGGGGCTATTGGAAAACTTCAGTATAAAAAACAACACTTTTCTTTCAAGAAAAAAAATTCAGTAGGAGATCAGAAAGGAAAGAGGTCAAGGTGAATTGAAGTCATGGCAGAAGTTTTTCATACAGGTGGCATTTGAATTGGGTCTGAAATGTTGAGTAGGATTAGAGCAAAAAGAATGAGAAAGGGGACAGATGGGGACTGCGATAGACAAACGTAACCCTAGTTATGTTTATATCATTGAGAATTTCTATTTTATCCAATTCCAGAAGAAATTGAGGTAGATTTTTAAATATACCTATTGTTGCCACTTAAAATAGTGTTAAATAATAGTTAGGAGTTGGCCTTACATTGAGATTTTTAAAAAAAAAAAATTTATTTATTTATTTTTATGCGGTGCTGAGGATCCAAACCAGTGCCTCACGCATGCGAGGCATGCGCTCTACCACTGAGCTACAATCCCAGCTCTACATTTAGCTTTTGACAAAGAAATATGAGCATTCAGTAAGTGGAAGAATTCTAACCCTTCAGGTGACACATGATTTTATCCTCTCCCAAATAACAAGATATGAAAGACACTGGGAAGTGTAACAAATGATGTATTTAATAGTAATTTTAGAAAAAAACAAAACTCATCTGTGGTTGTTTCCTTTTTGAAAAATTAATTGAATTTTGAATTAACAATATTTGTATATATTTGTGGGGTATACTGCGATGTTCTAGTATAAGTGTACATCATGGAATGATTAAATTGAGCTAATTAACATTGCCTCAGGTACTTGTCATTTCTTGAAGTCAGAACATTTAAAATCTACTTTTGAAAGTGCTTTTTTTTTTAAAACTGATTCTTGAATTCCTTTTAATTCAATCAGTGAGTAGAGGGAATGATAACTTACAGAAGGTTTTATGGGCCATACTGGTTTTGATTCACATCTGAACATATTTCATTAAGCATTTGGTCCTGTGGCTAAAGATAACAAAAAGGGAGTTTTAGAAATGCAGTCTAGTGGTAAGCCTTGAAAGAAAGGGGAATGAGTTGGTGAATTTGATAGAAATTTAGTCAGCACAAGAAAATCCTTTCTAGCTGGTGTAGACATTTTGTGCCAGTGTTTGAGGCTAGATCCAGAGAACTTTGAATGTCAGATGTGTGTCTTGAGAATGCTCTTCTTTCTTGCCACGGAGAGCCATTCCACTCTGATGAAGCTGGGTGGAGGTGAGGGGATGGGTGCCTTCATTAAGAACCAGGTTTTCTCCCCTTAAGTTTGTCTTTGTGCTTCTCTTCATTTCCTTTGTTTTCCACATCTACCATTTGATAATAAGAATAGTGGCAGTGAGCAGGAGAGTTCCAGGAGACTCTAAAGATTTTCAAAGCATCCTGAATCTCTAGCATGCTGTCTCTTAACACCCTAACTTCCTCCTTGATGCGCAAGGGGGCCCAGACAAACCTGCCGTGGGCTCTGGTGCCCCTGGACACTACGCCAGCTTGCAGTACAGGACTGGGGGTCTTAGATTCAGCATCTCCCCCGACACCTTCATACATGTTGGCCCACCTATGTCTAGTTTCTTGTTTTCCTCTAGAAAGTGAACCCCTCATCTCTAATTTCTAGCATCAGTTTCTCCCAAAGAGACTGAAATCACTTAACATTATTATTTCAGCTCCTTGTTTTTCTTTCTTTGCTTTGTTTTATATTTCATCCTTTCTGAGAGACTCAGCAAAGCATTGAAAGTATAGTTGATATAATAAATCTATTATCTAGGGGCTGAAAAAATTTACAAAGTACAAAAATAGGCATGAAAGAATAAAATGTTAGAATTTAATTCAACAGATTATAGGAATCTTATAAATGATTTTTCTATGGGGAATGCAGCAGTGTTTCGGACAGGACTGTTCCGGAAAGAAGTTTATGAGAATTTTGGGAGTAATACCAGTTGTCATGACTAAATTTTCCTCTGACTGGAAAAGAAAGCCTACTGGTGATGTTTTGAGTGATGTTTATATTTGGAGATGGAGCCCTTTGCATGTTGGATTGGCAGTAGCCATGTGAGTGATTAAAAATGAGTGTGATGTCAAACTTGCTAAGAGCTTTTAGTACATGACAATTATAAAAATTCTTCCTGTTACAAAACAACTTGACTCTTGGTAGTCTGTGAATTTCCCATTCCTCAAGGCTAGATTAGTGGTGTCTCCAGGTTTTCTATGGGGGAGGACTTCTGGTCATCAAAAATGGTGGCACTGGCAGGGTGGGGTTCCAGGAAGGCTTGGGGGCTTGTTCAAAAGTTGTGTTTGCTGCTGAAGCAGATTCTTTTAGAATGTTATTGATCAATAAAATACTAACTTGCTTAGTAAAGAAATGAGGAGACCTCAGTTATCTATATCTAATAATGTTATTAGGGTGTATCTGGGGACACTGCCATAAGGAGATGAGGGGGCTGACCTCATCTTCATTGCTGATATAGGCTGAGACATGTTGCTAACATTAAAAATGTTGTCTTTGAGGATTTTAAAAAATTTTCTTATTCTAAAATATTGGTTTGTTCCACTTTTTTGTTTTCTTCCTTCCACAATAAGAAACACATAGGAAAGAATGGCAAGTCATTTTGGAAATCTGGTCCAACCTCTTCATCCTATAATAAACTAATATGAAAAGTGATTGAGTTGGTCTCTGATGACCTCTTTACTGTTCCTAATATGGATTCTCTAATTTTTCCCTATTGATAGAAATCATATTGGGAAATACCCTATTACCTCTTTCCATTGATAAATGCCTTAGAAAGTGTGCTCATGTTATTAACTTCTAACCAAGAAGGCAAAGTGGTGTATAGTACTTTTACGGTGCTTGTAAGAGAAGTATGCCCTTCATCCTCATTTCCCTTTCTGCTGCTAGAATATCATAGAACCTTAAAGTAATGGCTGGAGCACTGGCTTCCATTTTAAACAATGAAGATAAAAGCCACATCCTAGAGATGGTGCATTGCAGCTGAGAGCTTGGAGGAGGCTGAGTCCTGGTGACAGTGACTAGGGAACTGCTTGCTATATTGGCACGAGTCCCTAATGTGGGACTTTTGTCATAAAAGAGAAAAAAAAAAAAAACACTTCTAACTTGCTTAAACCACACTAGGGTTTTTCCATCACATGAGTCATTTTATACCTACTAGATTTTATTGCTATGAATTCAATATTTCCTTATCTCTTATTTGATGTCAAGCTGTATGCTATGTGCCAAAAGTGCAGAGATAAATAATACATAATACTTACTTCAATAAGCTTGCAGACCAGTAGGGGAGACTGATATGTGAACAGATAACTAGAAAGTAGTCACCTCAGTACAGGCAGGTACAAGTGGTAGAATGAAAAGAGAGCTGAACTAATGCTGTTTTTAGGTAATGGGGAGGGTTCACAGGATGGGGTGACTGAGCTGGACCTTGAATGATTGGAATTCTCTAGGTAAGAATGGGGCAGATTGGGTGAGAAGTAAATTTCCACTAGAGAAAACTTGGATAAGGACCTGAAGAGATACCACACATTAGGGGAACACTAAGGACTTTAGGGTTGTTAGAAATTAGAGTTGCTGAAAGTGATAGCAGATCATGTGATAGAGAGCCAAGATCATGTCTTAATTTACTTTGGTCCAGGGTAGAAAAAGAGTACCTGTTGGAAACCATGTATAAATTTTGGGTTTCTTTGAGCCATCATAAGGCAGGGAGGCTACTTTTCTGGGAATTGTGAGATCCCTGGTTTGAGAGAGCCCAGATCATGCTGGCACCCTGCCTTAGCTCACAGCCCTAGGTTCAATTGCAGCTCCCCTGCCCCAAGGTGGTTGTAACCTGCCAAGTCCCAAACAACTTATTTTCCCCATTCTTATCCTGTTTTCCTCAAAGAGCCTGCCACACTGAAAACTTTTGATGTATTTCACCTTAAAGGATTTGGGCCTTTTCCCCTTGTTCAGTTCTAGTCCTATCAGGGCTGGAAGACTCACCAGGCATCCTGCTTTTAAAACTATTTTCTGTTTATTGTCTTCTATTCCTTATTTTCAGACGTTTTATTTTCCCAGCCAGTTCATGCCTCCAAGCAGGGATCTGCTCCACGGGTATGGGAGTGGGTGCTGGTAACTCTCCCAGGTACCACCACCTGGGTCTTGAGAATCAGCACTTTCATAAGATTTGCATTTTGGAACACCTGATGCTTTTAATGAAAGGGTTAATATTTGCTCAGCACTCATTATGTGCCAGGATTATGTATTTAATATGCATTATTTCACTAAATACAGCACCTTTCAGAAATGAGTACAATTATCACAACCACTTTACAGATGGAAATACAAAGACTTGGAAACAAAGACTCATTTGTCCAACATTATGTATTTAGCAAATAATTAAGCTGGAATTCAAATTAGTTTCTCTGCTTCCAGAAGCCAACCTCTTAACTGCTGAGATTTAATCTAGTTTTGTGTCTGTTCATCGATCTTCTTATCATCTCCCAATCAATCATTGCTCGATTTCAACGAAAGATTATCATTTATTTGAATATCTGACACATTCATCATGATTAATCCTACTGATACTTTGAAGTTGTTATTTCAAGGGATTTAGTACTTGAGAAGTAGACCCTGTCATTCAAATATTGATCATTAACATGGCAATTTGAAATTACTATTAGACCAAGCTTGAAAATTTGTAAAAATATACCTACATTTATGTGTGCCTATATTTATTTGTAGGCCTCTGTATCTGTCATCTAATCACAGGAATGTAGGCCTAGAAGAAACAAATCTAGTACCTCTCTAAAGCTTTAGGGAAAAAATTCAAGATGAATATCTGAATTTTGGGCTTTTTGGTAAATGGCTTGCCATTAATAAATACCCAAGGAGAATATATGAAGGACAGGCATAATTTATTGATTTGCTGATGCAGGCAATTCAGACACTTGGAAGAGGAGAAGCGTTTACAAAAGCATAAATAATGCAGTCTAGTGGAGATACTAACTGGCTGATGAGGCTGGATCTGTGGGATCCAGGGAGTTACTACTCATCAAATGGTGTTTTGGTTTCTTCAGGAGGGGCAGACTCCTAAATATTGGAAACATGCAACCAGGCAGGCTGATTCTGGAAGGTGTTAGAATCCTCTTGTGACAGAGGTGGGTCTATGATAAAGAAGCAAACAATGGAAACTATGAGTGTGTTATGGAATCCTACACCTGTGCCTCTAGTCTTGCATTAATATCATGACAAAATATTTAATACTTCATTACATTCTGTCTTCTATTTTGTGATTATGCTGTTGTGAAGCTTAAACTTCAAAAGGATTGGAACTCCCTTGAGGGTCCTGATTGTACATTTATAATGTTCTATTTTGTTGGCTTTGGTTTTTATATTTTCATGGTTTCTAGGGCCAAACTAAGTGCTAGTCATTTTTGTTTTTTAAGTTTAACTCCCCCAAATTTGAGACAATTAGCTTGTACACCACCTGAAAAATAACTTACAAAAAGAAATTAAGAAAAACTGTATTGTTTTGATGCCCTATTATTCAAGTTTTCATTTATTCATTCCACAAATACATATAGAATCTGGTATATGAAGGACACACTTGTCTGCCTTGAAGTAGAAACAGGAAGCCTCTCTGAGGAAGCAGAGGTCTTGGTGGAAATAAGATGAGTGCATAGAGAAATGATATCAGGTAGAAAGGACAGTGCTGTGTGATTCCTTGTTAGGGTGCTTGGGCTGGAGTTTTCATAATAGTGAGTAAAATAGTTTCTGCCCCATCTCTTCTTGAAAACCAAAGTAACAGGAAGAATAGGCAACAGAAGTAACAATATCATTATAATGAACATGGGCTGGTATTTATAACCTTGTGTTATATTACATCATGCCAGAAGTAAGGAAAGTCAAATGTAAATTCCCCTTTGGTTGGTGTGAGGATTAATTTTGTTTAGTCAGCTTTACTGGGTCCTTCCTCATCAATTAAAAGGCATAGACTGGCAGATTTAAAGACCCAACAATATGCTGCCTTCAAGAGACTCATCTTATTGGAAAATACATCCAGAGACTGAAAGTGAAAGGATGGGAAAAAATGTAGCACTTACTGCTTTAGGGAATTATACATCAATAAGACATAACAATCATAAATATCTATGCTCCAAACAATGGGGCATCTATGTATATCAAATGAACCCTTCTCACCTTCAAGAATCAAATAGACCACATCACAATAATACTGGGTGATTTTAACATACCTCTCTCACCACTGGATAGATCTTCCAAACAAAAGCTAAACAAAGAAACTACAGAACTCAATAAAACACTCAATAATTTAGACTTAACAGACATATATAGAATATTTCATCCATCAACAAGCAAATACACTTTTTTCTCAGCAGCACATGGATACTTCTCCAAAACAGACCATATGTTATGCCACAAAGAAACTCTTAGAATACAGGATACTATTTTTTTTTTTGTATTTGCTATCAGACCATAATGGAATGAAATTATAAATCAATGATAAAATAAAAATAGAAGCTACTCCAACACCTGAAGACTAAATAATACACTATTGAATGATGCATGGATAGCAGAAGACATCAGGGAGGAAATTAAAAAAAATTCTTAGAGGTAAATGAGAACTCTGATAGAACATATCAAAATCTCTGGGACACTATGAAGGCAGTGCTAAGAGGAAAGTTCATTGTGTTGAGCTCGTTAATTAAAAGAAGAAGAGTCAACAAATAACCTGACATTATATCTCAAAGCCCTAGAAAAATAAGAACAAATCAACACCCAAATTAATAGAAGATAGGAAATAATTAAAATCAGGCCTGAAATTAATAAAATTGAAACAAAAGGATTCAAAAAATTGGCAACACAAAGAGTAGGTTTTTTGAAGAAATAAAATTGATAAACCCTTAGTCACCCTAAAAAAGAAAACTCAAATTACTAAAATTTATGATGAAAAAGGAAATATCATGACAGATACTACTGAAAAACAGAAGACAATTAGAAACTATTTTGAAAATTTATACTCCAATAAAATAGAAAATATCAGACACCAACAAATTACTAGAGAAATATGAGCTGCCCAAACTGAATCAGGAGGACATACACATTTATACAGATCAATTTCAAGAAATGAAGTAGAATACACCATCAAAAGCCTACCAACCCGGAAAAGCCCAGGACCAGATTCTCAGCTGAGTTCTACAAGACCTACAAAGAGGAATGAATACCAATATTCCTAAAATTATTCCATAAAATAGAAAAGGAGGGAACCCTTCCAAACTCATTCTATGAGGCTAGTATCACCCTGATACCTAAGCCAGACAAAGACGCATCAAGGAAAGAAAATTTCGGACCAATATCACTGATGAACATAGATGCAAAAGTTCTCAATAAAATTCTGGCAAATCATATACAAAAAATATTAAAAAGATAGTGCCCTATGATCAAGAGGAGTTCATCCCAGGGTGCAAGATTGGTTCAACATATGGAAATAAATGTAATTCATCACATCAATGGACTTAAAGATAAAAATCATATGATCATCTCAATACATGCAGAAAAAGCATTTGATAAAAAAACACCTTTTCATGTTCAAAACACTATAAAAACCAGGGATAGTAGTAACATACCTCAAATTTGTAATAGCTATCTATACTAAGCCCAAGGTCAACATAATTCTAAATGGAGAAAAATTGGTGGCATTTCCTCTAAGAACTGGAATAAGACAGGGATGTACTCTCTTACCACTCCTATTCAATATAGTTCTTGAAATACCCAGAGCAATTAGGTGAAAGAAATTAAAGGGATATGAATAGGAAAAGAAGAACTCAAACTATCACTATTTGCCAACAACATGATTGTATACATACAGTATCCAAAAGACTGCACCAGAAAATTTCTGGAATAAATAAATGAATTCAGTGAAGTAGGATATAAAATGAACACCCATAAATCAAATGCATTTCTATACATCAATGATGAACCCTCAGAGAAATTAGAAAAACTATCCCATTCACAATAGCCTAAAAAAAAAAAAAAACAAAAACCCAAAACTTTGGAATCTAACAAAAGAGATTAAAGACCTATATGATGAAAACTACAGAAAACTAAATAAAGACATTGAATAAGACCTTAGAAGATGTAAATATCTTCATGTTCTTGGATTGGAAGAATTAATATTGTCAAAATGACCATACTACCAAAAGCCTTATACAGATTTAATGCAATTCCAATTAACATTCCATTTAACATTCCTCATAGAAATAGAAAAAGCAATCATGAAATTCATTTGGAAAAATAAGAGACCCAGAACAGCCAAAGCAATCCCGAGCAAGAAGAGTGAAGCAGAAGGCATCGTAATACCAAAACTTAACCCATACTGCAGAGCTATAGTAACAAAAACAGCATGGTATTGGCACAAAAATAGACATATAGACCAATGGTACAGAATGGAAGACACAGAGACAAACCCACATAAATAGTTATCTTATATTAGACAAAGGCTCCCCAAACATACATTGGAGAAAAGACAGCCTCTTCAACAAATGGTACTGGGAAAACTGGAAATCCATATGCAGCAAAATGAAATTAAACCCACTATTTCTCACCATGCACAAAGCTCAACTCAAAGTGGATCGAGGACCTAGGAATTAGACCATAGACCCTACACCTAAGAGAAGAAAAAGTAGGTCCAAATCTTCATCCTGTCAGATTAGGTTCTGACTTCCTTAATCAGACTCCTAAAACACAAGAAATTAAGAATCAACAAATGGGATGGATTCAAATTAAGAAGCTGCTTCTCAGCAAAGGAAACAATAACATGAAGAGTGCCCACAGAGTCAGAGAATTTCTTTACTACACACACATCAGATAGAACACTAATCTGCAGGCTATATAAAGAACTTGAAAAACTTATCACCAAAAAAGAAAGAAACCCAATCAATAAATGGACTAAGGAACTGAATAGACACTTCTCAGTAGAAGAAATACAATCAACAAATACATGAAAAAATGTTCAACATTTTTAGTAATTAGAAAAATGCAAATCGAAACTACTCTAAGATTTTATCTCAATCTAGTCAGAGTGGCAATTATCAAGAATACTAGCAATAATAAGTGTTGGTGTGAGGGTGTGGAGGAAAAGGTGCACTCATACATTGCTGGTGGCACTCCACATTGGTGCTACCACTATGGAAAGCAATGTTGTGATTTCTTAGAAAATTTCTAATGGAACCACCATTTGATCCAGCTATCTTACTCCTTGGCTTATATCCAAAGGACTTAAAATCAAACTATAGTGGCATAGCCACATCAATGTTCATAGCAGCTCAATTCATAATAGCTAAACTGTGGAACCAAACTAGATGCCCTTCAACAGATGGATAAAGAAACTCAGCATTAAAAGAATAAAATTATGGCATTTTCAGGAAAATAGATGGAGTTGGAGAATATCATGCTAAGCGTGCATGATGTCCTGTCATCAATTCTCAACATTGCAAAAACACAAAGAAATGTTAGTATGACAGTTGGCTCAGTAATAAGCAAAACTACCACATTCATTATGAAATATAAATGAAAATAGTAAATGATTATGTTGGGAATATGAGAATAGGGATTTAGATGAGAAAAAAATTCTTATGTATCATAAGGAAGCAACAAAATTTTTAAAATTGAGTATAGAAAGACAACTAGTTTTATTGATTCTACCTATCTAAGAGCATAGGAGATTTTTCCATCTTCTAAGGTATGAGACAATTTATTTCTTTAGTGTCCTGTAGTTTTCATTGTAGAGGTCTTTCACCTATTTTGTTAAATTAATTCCCAAGTATTTTATTTTTTTGAGGCTATTGTGAATAGAATAGATTTCCTAATTTCTCTTTCAGAGGGTTTATCACTGATGTGTAGAAATGCAATTGATTTATGGGTGTTGATTTTATATCCTGCTACTTTGCTGAATTCATTTATTCTAGAAGTTTTCTGGTAGAATTTTTTGGATCCTCTAAGTATAGAATCATGTCATCTGCAAATAATGATAGTTTGAGTTCTTCTTTTCCTATTTGTATCCCTTTAATTTCTTTTATCTGTCTCATTGCTCTGCCTAGTGTTTCAAGGACTGTGTTGAATAGCAGTGGTGAAAGAGGGCATCCCTGTCTTTTTCCAGTTTTTAGAGGGAATGCTTCCAATTTTTCTCCATTTAGGATGATGTTGGCCTTGGATTTAGCATAGATAGCTTTTACAAATTTGAGGTATGTTCCTACTATCCCTAGTTTTTCTAGTGGTTTGAACATAGAAGGATGCTGTATTTTGTCAAATGCTTTCTCTGCATCAATTGATAAAATCATATGATTATTTTCTTTAAGTCTATTGATGTGATGGATTACATTAATTGATTTCCATATGTTGAACCAAACTTGGATCCCTTGAATGAACCCCAAAGTCAAAATGGCCATACTACCCCAAGCACTACATAGATTCAATGTGATTCCAATTAAAATCCCAATGTCATTCCTTATAGAAATAGAAAAGGCAATCGTGAAATTCATTTGGAAGAATAAGAGACTCAGAATAGCCAAAGCAATCCTTAGCAAGAAGAGTGAAACAGGAGGCATCACAATACCAGACCTTAAACTATGCTGCAAAGCTATAGTAACAAAAATGGCATGGTACTGGCACCAAAATAGACATGTAGATCAATGGTAGAGAATAGAAGAGACAGACAAACTCACTTAAATACAATTATCTTATACTAGACAAAGGAGCCAAACATACACTGGAGAAAAGATAGCTTCTTCAAAAAATGCTGCTGGCAAAACTGGAAATCCATATGCAGCAAAATGAAACTAAACTAAACCCCTATCTCTCACCATGCACAAAATTCAACTCAAAGTGGATCAAGGACCTGGGAATTAGGCCAGAGACCCTACATCTAATAGAAGAAAAAATTGGCTCAAATCTTCATCATGTCAGATTAGAACCTTACTTCCTTAACAAGACTTCTGTAGCACAAAAGTACAATCAAGAATCAATAAATGGGATGGATTCAAACTAAAAAGCTGCTTAGCAAAAGAAACAATCAATGAAGTGAAAAGAGAGCCAACATTATGGGAAAAAATCTTTGCTACATGCACATCTGATAGAGCACTGATCTCCAGGATATATAAAGAACTCAAAAAACTTAACAAAAAAACAAACAATGCAATCAATAAATGGGCCAAGGAGCTGAACAGACACTTCTCAGAAGTACATATACAATTGATCAACAAACATATGAAAAAATGTTCAACATCTCTAGCCATTAGAGAAATGCAAATCAGAATTACTCTAAGATTTCATCTCATGCCAGTTAGAATGGCAATTATCAAGAATACAAACAACAGTAAGTGTTAGGTTGTGGGGGAAAAGGCACGCTCATACATTGCTGGTGGAACTACAAATTGGTACAACCAATCTGGAAAGCAGTATGGGGAATCCTTAGAAAACTTCGAATGGAACCACCATTTGACCCAGCTATCCCACTCCTCAGTCTATACCCAAATGACTTAAAAATAGCATACATACTACAGTGATGCAGCCACTTCAATGTTTATAGCAGCTCAAATCACAATAGCTGAACTGTGGAACCAACCTAGATGCCCTTTGATAGATGAATGGATAAAGAAACTGTGGTATATATACACAATGAAATATTACTCAGCAATAAAAGAATAAAATTCTGGCATTTGCAGGTAAATGGATGGAGTTGAAGAATATCATGCTAAGCAAAGTAAGCCAATCCCAAAAAACCAAAGCCCAAATGTTCTCTCTGATAAGTAGATGCTGATCTGTAATGAGAGAGGGGATATGGGAAGAATGGAGGAAATTTGGTCAAAGGGGAGGGAGGTGGAGGAGGCATGAGGACTGTAAAGATGGTGGAATAAGATGGACATCATAGCCCTAGCTTCATGTATGACTGCATATATGATGTGATTCTACATAACATACAACCAGAGAAATGAAAAGCTTCATGTACAATGAATCAAAATGCATTCTGCTATCATGTATACCTAAGTAGAATAAATGAATAAAGAAACAATGAGAACTAGTTTTATTGAAACTATATAAAGATTGTGTGTGTGTGTGTGTTCAAGATGGGGTCTAATTATATTACCCACACTGGCTTTGCACTCCCTGTCTTAAGTGATCCTTCCTCTTCAGCTTCTGAAATAGCTTGGCTACAGGCTCTTGCCACCATGTCTGACTTATATTACTTATTTTTAAAGAGTTACAAGTAAGGATTTTTTTTAAAAAAAGAAAAGTGGTAAATTTATTATTAACTACTATAAAATTGCTATTTTAATTAACCATTATTAAAGTTGCTGAAAGAAATTATCTTGAGATCTCAAGTTGGAATGATTTTGTTCATTCCATAATAAGTAAATGAGTTGAGACAAGAGGAGTCATAAAATTCATACATCTTCACTTCTACTTCCAATATTTTCTTTTTTAAAAAAATTCTTTTTGGTTGTACATAACAGCAGAATCTATTTTGATATATTTACTAAAGTATGGAATATATCTTATTTTAATTAGGATCTCATTCTTGTGGTTGTACATGATGTGGAGATTGATTGTAGTGTATTCATATATGTACATAGGAAAGTTATGTTAGATTCATTTCACTGTCTTATTTTTTTCCCCTTCTCTTCCCTTCATTCCCCTTTGTCTAATGCACTGAACTTTGATTATTCCTCTCCTTGTTTTGGGTTCACATCCACATATCAGAAAGCACATTCAGCATTTAGTTTTTATGGGATTGGATTATTTCATTTAGCATGATAGTCTCTGAATCCATCCATTTACTGGCAAATGTCATAAAGTCATTCTTTATGGCTGAGTAATATTCCATTATGTATACATACCACAATTTCTTTATCCACTTATCTGTTGAAGGGCATCTAGGTTGGTTCCATAGCTTACATATTGTAAATTAGGTTGCTGTAAATATTGATGTGGCTGTGTCACTGTAGCCTGCTGATCGTAAGTCCTTTGGGTACAAACCAAGGAATGGGATAACTGGGGCAAGTGGTGGTTCCATTCCAAGTTTAGTCAGAAATCCCCATACCGCTTTCCAGAGTGATTGCACCAGTTTGCAGCCCTACCAGTAATACATGAGAGTATTCTTTTCCCCACATCCTCACAAACATTTATTGTTACTTATATTCTTGATAATTGCCATTCTGTCTGGAGTGAGATGGAATCTCAGTATAGTTTTAATTTGCATTTTTCTAATTGTTAGTGATGTTGAACATTTTTTCATATAATTGTTGACTGCATTTCTTCTTCTGTGAGGTGCCTGTTCAGATCCTTGGACCATTTATTGATTGGGTTATTTGGTTTTTTGTTGTTAAACTTTTTGAGTTCTTTGTATGTTCTGGAAATTAATGCTATATCTGAGGTGTGGATGGTAAAGATTTTCTGCCATTCTGTAGACTCTCTTTATGCTGTTAATTGTTTCCTTTGCCATGAAGAAGCCTTTTAGTTTGATACCATCTCATTTATTGATTTTTGATTTTACTACTTGCACTTTAGCAGTCCTGTTGAGGAAGTTGATTCCTAAGCTCTAAGATGACATGTTAGAGTGTTGGGCCTACATTTTTTTCTAGTAGGTGCAGGATTTCTGATCCAATATGTAGATCTTTGATCCACTTTGAGTTGAATTTTGTAAAGGGTGAGAGGGGTTTAAATTTCATTCTACTATATATTGATTTCTAGTTTTCCCAGCATCATTTGTTGAAGAAGATATCTTTTTCCCAATGTACGTTTTTTGTGCCTTTGTCTAGTATGAGATAACTGTATTTATGTGGGTTTGTCTCTGTTTCTTCTATTCTATTGGTCTTCATGCCTGCTTTGGTGCCAATACTATGCTGCTGTTCTTATTATAGCTCTGTAGTATAATTTAATGTCTAGTATTGTGATGCCTCCTGTTTCCTTTCCTTGCTGAGGATTGCTTTGGCTATTCTGGGCCTCTTATTTTTCTTGCATTTCATTACTGCCTTTTTTATTTCTATGAAGAATATCATTGGAATTTTGATGGAAATTGCATTGAATCTGTATGGTGCTTTTGGTACGATGGCCATTTTGACAATATTCTTTCTGTCAAAGAGCACAGGATATCTTTTCATCTTCTAAGGTCGTCTTCAATTTCTTTAGTGTTCTGTAGTTTTCATTGTAGAGGTTTTTCACCTCTTCTGTTAGATTGATTCCCAAGTATTTTTTTTTTTTACTTAAAATTATTGTGAATGGAAGAGTTTTCCTAATTTCTCTTTCAGCTGATTCATCACTGGTGTATAGGAATGCACTTGATTTATAGATGTTAATTTTGTATTATGGTACTTTGCTGAATTCATTTATGAGTTCTAGAAATTTTCTAATGGGTTTTTTTTGAGTCTTCTAAATATGAGATCATGTCATTGGCAAAGAGGTAGTTTGAGTTTTTCTTGGTATACTTTTGATGGCATCTTCAATGTCATTACTTGAAATTGATCTGTTTAAATTTTCTATATCCTCCTGGTACAATTCAAGTAGGTCATGTGTCTCTAGAAATTCATTGGTATCTTCAAGATTTTCTGACTTACTGAAGTATAAATTTTCAAAATATTTTCTGATTTTTCTCTGTATTCCAGTAGTGTTTTTGATGATACTTGCTTTTTCATCATGAGATTTAATAATTTGAGCTTTTTCTCCTTCTTTTGGTTAGCTTGGCTAAGGATTTATCAATTCTATTTTTTCAAAAAACAAACTTTTTGTTTTGTTAATTTTTTTTGAAATATGTTTTTATTTCAATTTCATTGTTTTTGGCTCAGATTTTATTTCCTATCTTCTGATTTTGGTGTTGATTTTTTTCTTTTTCTAGGGCCTTGAGATGAAATGTTACATTATTTATTTGTTGTACTTCTATTGTTTTAATGAATGAGCTCAATGTTACAAACTTGCCTTGTAGAACTACCTTTATGGTGTCCGAGAGATTTTGATATGTTTTGTTTGCTAGTCTCATTTACTTCTAAGTATCTTTTTATTTCATCCCTTTCTTCTGCTATCCATTGGTCATTCAATAGCATATATCTCCAGGTGTAGAGTAGCTAACACCTACCTGTTGATTTCTTTCATTGCATTATGATCTGACAGAATGCAAGGTATTTTCTCCATTTTTTTTGTATTTTTCATTGTATCTTTTAATGTAGAAACACTTTTTATATTTTTTAAAATTTATTCTAATTAGGTATACATGACAACAGAATGCATTTTGATTCATTGTACACTAATGGAACACAACTTTTCATTTCTTTGTATACAATATGTGCAGTCATACATGTGCCTAGGGCAATGATGTCCATCTCATTCCACCATCCTTCCTACCCCATATCCCCTTCCCTTCCCTCCCTTCCCTTTGACCAAAATTTCTCTGTCCAACCCCTCTCATTATGGATCAGCATCCACTTATCAAAGAGAACATTTAGCTTTTGTGTTTTGGGGATTGGCTTACTTTGCTTAGCATAATATTCTTCAACTCCATATATTTACCTGCAAATGCCATAGTTTTAGTTTTAATTAGCATAATATTCTTCAACTCCATATATTTACCTGCAAATGCCATAGTTTTAGTGCTGAACAATATTACATTGTGCATATACACCAGTTTCTTTATCCATTCACCTATTGAAGGGCATCTGAGATGGTTCCACAGTTTAGCTATTGTGATTTGAGCTGCTATAAACATTGAAGTGGCTGCATCACTGTAGTATGCTGTTTTTAAGTCCTTTGGGTATAGACCAAAGAGTTGCTTTGTGGCCTGAGATATGGTATTTTTAGAAAATAATCCATGTGCTGCTGGTAAGAAAGTGTATGCAGTTGTTTATGGATAAAACATTCTGTATATGTCTGTTATATCTAAATAATTAATTGTATTTTTTGTTCTATAGCTTCTGTTTAGTTTTTGTTTAGAAGATCTATCTAGTGATAAGAGAGGTGTGTTAAATTCCCCCACTATCATTTGTTGTGGCCTATTTGTTGATAGTTAGAAGGGTTTATTTGATGTATTTAGGTGTTTTATTGTTTATAAATATTCATGACTGTTGTTTCTTATTATTGTATAATTCTTTTTTTTTTTTTTTTTTAATTTCCCTTACCATCAACATTTAGGGATGAGTTTAATGACTCGATTATCAGTAATACTTTTTTTTTTAATATTTTTTTTAGTTGTAGATGGACACAATGTCTTTATTTTATTGCTTTGTACGTGGTGCTGAGGGTCGAACCCAGGGCCTCACGCATGCAAGGCAAGCGCTTTACCGCTGAGCTACAATCCCAGCCCCTATTGTATAATTCTTTTAAAGAGTATGAAATGACCTTCTTTGTCCCTTCTGATTGACTTTGGCTTAAAGTCTACTTTATCTAATGTGAGAATAGAAACAGCAGGTTGTTATGAGATCCATGTGAATAATAAGTTTTTCTCCATCCTTTCACCTTCAGTCTGTCTTCATTTATGAGGTGAGTCTCTTGGTGACTGCATATTGTTGGGTCTTTTTTTAAAATTCAATTTGCTAACCTATGTCTTTTGATTGATGAGTTTAGGCCATTTATATTCAATGTTATTATTGAGGGATAAGTTTTATTCCCTGTCATTTTGATTAATTTTAGTTTTAATTGAATTAGTTTCTCATTTGATTGACTAATGTATTTCCTCAGTCTGCTGATTTTCATTTTTATTTTTTATTTGTTCTTCATGAAATATCTGATTGTGTTTTATAGAGCAGGCTTTCTCATTGTGAATTCTTGTAACTTTTGTTTATGATGGAAAGTTTTTATTTTTCCTTAAATTTTGAATTAAATTTTATTTTTTATTAAATTTTTCTGAGTATAGTATTTTTAAATGGCATCCATTTTTTGTCAGAGCTTGGTAAATATTATTCCAAGACCTCATAACTTTTAGAGTCTGGGTTAAGAAATCAACTGAAACCCAGACTGGTTTACTTCTCAATGTGACCTGTCATTTTCTCTATCTCTTTATTGAAGTGATCTTTCATTTCCTGTATTTCCTCTCTGATTTCACTCCTTACATTTTCTTTTACTTTGCACATCAGTTTCACTATGAACTTTCTAAATTCCTTCTCTGACTTTCCTCCATTGTGATGTCAATGGATTCTCTTATTGAGGCATTTTGGTTTATTTTGGGATAATTTGTTTCTTTGCTTTTTCATGTTGTTTGTATGTCTACCATTCATCAGTATGAATCTGAGGGAGCAAGTGTTTCTACACTATGAACTTATAAGGTGTCTGAAGGTTTCTAGTACCTCATGTTTTAGGAGGAAACAAATAATAGCAACAATCAATGCAAACAATATACAGCATTAATCTAAATTCATAATCTTTACTATGACATCTACCATGTTAATTGGCAAAATAAACAGAAATAGTATGATAAACAATTGCCAACAGTAAAAACAGTAAGTTTGCAAAAGGGTTTAGAATTTTCAAAAGGTGAACAGGGAGAAGGAAGAAAAGATGTAGAATGTGAGGATTTTTAAGTAAGAAGAGAGAAAAATAGAATGAAAAATTAAAGGAAAAATGAAAACAATAAAATTTGGCTGTCAGCAAAAGAAGAGGGAGAAGTGGAATCAAGAGAAACAGAAGATAAAAACAATAGAAAACAAAATAAAAATATACTAATCAAAAAACCTAGCCCTCAAAAAACAGTCATGAAAAATAACTACTTTCAAAAAATGCTAGAAATGAGAGAGACAAATATTTATATGTGTAAATGTCCACTAACCATTCAGCACACAAAAACCAAAAAAAAAGAAAAGATATAAAGGGTTCTTTATGAAAAATTAAGGAATTGTTTCCATTGTGGTGGTTAAAAATTATCTATGAGAATATATGTTTGTTGTCTGTTCCCAAATGTCTTGTTTTCATTTTTTTCTTGAGGTATGTACTGTGCACAAGAGTAGTAGATGAAGGCTATCAAATTCTTCTTTTTTGTTGCTCATCAAGTTGGCAGTAGGAGTTCAAACGTTCTCAGTTTCCCTTCTTGGCAGTATGAGGTGGGATAGGTTGGAGAGTATTCTCTGCCCCACTCTAGGTGGGTCGCTGTAGAATTCTGTGAGAGGAGCTCCTGTATGTGGAGCTCCTGAAGGCAGGGTTTAGGTCTAGATAGGCCCCCAGATGTTTCATTGAATGACAACTGGTCTGGGGATTTTAAATCAGTGTACTTCCTGGACCTGGCAGCTATGGATCTATGCTGGGAGACCATACCCCAGGAATCTCCTCTGGGTTCCATTCTTGTGGCAGAGTAGCCAGTCCTCTGCCTCCTTTGCAGCCTGTGGATCCTGCCCTTCCCACCCAACTGGGCTTAGTCCCTGAGTGCATAGTCACTCCTGCCCACCAGATTGTATTCCCAACCTGCACTAACTGATCCTGCGAGATGCCAGGCTCAAAGTGGGGGGCAGTGGACCTGGGATTTCTTGGGTCTCAATGACCCATATTCCCCTGGGTAAAACACTCTCTGTGCCTGAATTTCTCCTGGTCTCCTCGGCATACCATGAGTCTTATGGCAAATGTCTGCCAGATCTGGTTTTTGGACCCAACTCAGATTTCCCAGTTCTGGGCTCCTGGAATTGCTCCCAAAGTCACTGGCCACCTTACTCATGGCAGAAAGATAGCTCTGTTGCAGCTTTCCACAGACAGCTGGGACATGCACCAAGTGTTTCCTGCACAAGGATATAGTGTAGCATATCCTCTGGATCAGTCTGATGGTGTCCTTGATCTGATTTCTCCATACCAAGACTCCCCGTGGTGCTACCTGGAATGTGTGTTCTTAGTCCCTCTCCTTGCTTTGCCCATGGCCCCAGCACTGGTAATGCATTTTTTTTCTTTTTTCTTTTTTTTTTTGTATTCAACCTCTGAGTCTCCAAGCTATTCTGAGAGTTCAGTACAGTATTAAATCCAAGTAAAAACTGTTTCACCCACCTCACTGAGAAACTATTTATCTCCTTTCTTGGTTTCATAATATGGAGCAGCTTGGAAAGCAACCTCATCTACTCCACCATCTTCCACCTTTATGTTTTCTTTCAAAGTAAGAGTTTTAAATGTTTTCACTTAAAGAAAAGGTAATATTTGAGGAGAAAGATATGTTTAACCTGATTTTAACATTACACCACAGATACATGTATCAAAACATCACATAGTATTCCATGCTTACGTATAGTTTTTATTAGCCAAAAAAGTATGATTAAAAGTATAGATTTAAATGTCAAGAACAAAGTTAAATAAGTTTAAGGTTACTCTGTTATAGATATGTTTGATTGACTTTATACAAATGAAAAAATCCTTCTTCAAATACCACCAAATTTTAACTTTATTTTTTAAAATATTTTTTAAGTGGTAGACGGACACAATATCTTTATTTTTATGTGGTGCTGAGGATCAAACCCAGTGCCTCATGCACGCCAGGCAAGTGCTCCACCACTGAGCAACAATCTCAGCCCCTTAATTTTTTTAAGAGAAAAAGATTTGGATTATATAAAAATTCTTATGTGTAGGTTTATTTATTCAACAAGAAGGTGTTCTGTTCACCCAGTATCAATTATGTAATCTTTTAAATGGCATGATCTTTCTCCTCAGCTTCAAAGAAAGGTACAGGATACACTAGTGGCTAGGGGCCCTTTTCCATCCCATGGCATGGGCAAAGAAGGTACTGGAAAGGGGATGTGTCCTCAGTTTCCATGGTGGTTATTTTATCTTGCATGGCCCCTCTATGTGGTTTAAGAACAAGACTATTAAACAGTTGAAAACTATTGCCTTATTCTGCTCAGTTACCAGGCATAAAACTGGCTTTAGGGGACAGATTAATGTAAGAAGCAGGATTTTTATAATGTGGGGTTATTGTGCTAGCCTAAAGAGAAGAGGTAGCTTGAGAGTGTTGTATGTTTTCTAAAACATGCTGTATAATTTATTGTCAAATATTATTGAAATCTGAATAATAGTTTTTCTTTCTTTCCTTTGTATTATGCACACAAATGCACTCACATTTATATACAGCTACGCACTAACTCAGACTAAGTTTAATGTACAACAATTTGATTTATGAAAGGGTATTTGAATTTGGAGTTTAGGGCTTACGGATCATCTTCCTCATCTGAAAGAATGTCTACTACCACTTTAGCACTAAAATCAATTACAAAAATACAACTGTTCCTTTTGATTTTAGAAGATTAGAATTGCAATGAAAGAGCACTATTTTTTTAACAAATTTCAGAGTACTGATTTCTGAAAAAAGGTATACTCCTCATGATGTGTCAAAGATTCAGTCAGTATCACTACCTGCTGTCATGATTTCTATGATTGCCACCTGCCATCCACAGTGGGCATAGGTGAACAGTCTTATTCACCCAGCAATACCACATATCAAGCTTCATGGAATTTCTAAAGTATAAAATTTATAGTTCTTGGCATTTAGTAAATAGTTCTACATTTATCCAAAATATATAATGGATTTTCCTTCTTGCCATATTACAGATAGGTAAAAGAATCAAGGGGCCCAACCAATTTCCCCCAGTTCCCAGAACATGTAAGAATCAATTTAGTGATTTAAATTAACTCTTCCTGCAATAAACAATAGTAGCTCCATTAAGGACCTTGACACACAGCATATAAATTTTCTTGCAGCTTATCCCAAGACTACCTACCTCCTAAGGGTTAGGCTATGATGTTACCTCTGTATCTCTAGTGGATGACGAAGTGTTTGAAATCTGAGAAGCACTTGATGTATTTCTATAGAAAGAATGGAAGTATAAATGAATATATGCAGTTACATACTTAGCCCCAGATTATGCACTTAACCAATGTTTTGTGTTGGTGGAGTATGTACTTTGTGCAATAGTGTATATATTCCAGGGATTCAGAAATGACTACTTCCTTGTCTCTGATTTCTAGATGATCTTAGCTCATGGTAGAGACATTTAAAGAAAGAAATATCCTAAGTACCTGGTTTTCTTTTTAGAAGATACAACATTTGGGTTGAATCAAGAACATTGAGCTGTGATTTGTCAAGAAGAGTAAGGAAGACAGGTTAGGCAAAGGGAACAGAGAATGAAAAGAGCAAGTGTAGTGAGGGTAAGGAATTAAGTATTGCTAATTCTTGAGAGTATACTGACAGAAAATATAATAGGTAAGGCACTCTTTTTGATAGTTAATATCAGTGACTCTCTTGTCCACCGTAAATGCAATGGGCAGAGATTTAGCCTGGTTATCTGTGCATCCTTGTATGAAAATAAACCATCTCAAAATTTGTTATTAAAAGGTCCCTATGTTCATGTTGGAAACACCAAAGTAAAATGATAGCAATATGACAGCATTTAAAGAACTTTTACAATTTGAATTAGCTTTGAGTGCATACCGACAAGCTTATGCATTCATTTTTGCTTCTCTAATTTCCATTTTAATTTATAAGTCTTAAAAATAGTTTTGCCTGAAAGAAATCACTGCTGCATCAATTAACACCTTAAATTGTGATTAAACATTTAAAAATTAAATTTATCTCCACGGAGCCTTAGTCTGGGGCACATCTTTTGCCATGTAAACGTGTCTAACATATTCAAACATACAGTATCAAAGAACAAATAACTTGCTCTATGTCACCATACTAATAAGGTAGGGGTTGAACCCAGGTGACCTGGATGAGGAGAGCAAAAATGTCCTGCTCCATGGATTTTTACAGTGAAGTGGGTGTTTGGGAAATGTAGAAAACAATAACAAAGTGAAGCATACAAGTTGTGTTTCAATTGTGGTAAGCTTCAGGAAAGGGGCACAGAGCTAAGGGTACCTGGGGTTGAGAGACTTGAGTTGGCTAAAGCAATGTGAGGGTTGGCTCTTTTGGACTTTTGGAGAATGCATAGGCATCAACTAGATAAAGTTGGGGTGAACAAGCATTTTAGGCAGAAAACCTACCATCTGCCAATGGTCCTGTAGTACAGAGGCAATTACTGTGAAGGACAGGAGGAAGGCTGTTGTAGCTAGCAGAGAGGAAGTAAGGGGAGTGTAAGCCCAAACTGAGGCTGGAAAGAAGGTGGGAGCCAAGCCCCAAAGGGCACCGAGGCTGTGTTAAAATTTTGTATTTACCTAAGATGAGGGGCAAAGTTTTTGAATATTATAAAACATATACATATTTAAATATCATATTGTACCTTATAAATATGTATCATTATATGTCATTTTTAAATAAAAATGATTTTAAAAGGCAGTCCAGACAGAAAAAATTTTGAAAACTTAAAATGCTTGCATCCAAGTAAAGAAGTAACTCTTATAATTTAACAATAAGAAAACAACATAATTTAAACATGGGGAAAGATCTGTATCAACTCACCAAAGATGATACAGAGAGGGCAAACATACACATGAAAAGAGGCAACGTGTCATTAGAAATGTGGTATTACTATACACATATTGAAATGACTAGAATACAAAAAGAATTAATAACATTAAATTTTGGTGAATATATAGAACAGAAACTATGGTAGAAATTCAAAATGGTTCAACTCTTTTGTAAGACACTTTGGTAACTGCTTTTAAATCTAAACATAATCTTACCATCTCTCAATAATTGTGCTCTAAGTATTTACTTAACTGAGTTGAAACTTCACATCTTCTGAAAACCACACAATTTTTAAGATTTACTTATAAATCACCAAAATCTGGAAACAAGAGTGAATACTAAATGAATGAACTATGGTATATACATAATATGGAACATTACTCAGTGGATATAAGAAATGAGGTGTCAGTTTGGACAAAGGAGGAAATGTAAATGCATATTGCTAAAAAGTCAATCTGAAGATGCTACATAGTGTCAGTGCAATGATAGTACATCATTCTGAAAAGGTAAAATTTATTTGATTAATTTCTAAAGCAAATTTTTAAATTTTTTAAAAATTAAAAATTTAAATTATGACAATTCAGTACATGTATACAATGTACAATGATTAAATGGGGCTAATAAACATTTGTCTCTTCAACATATAACCATCTTTATGTGGGAAATTTCATACCTTTCTAGTTATTTTGAAATATAGATTGTTTTGCCTGGCAGTTACCCTGCTGTGCTGAAGAAGAATCACTCCTGATTCTTCTACTCTGTTTTTGATGCCCATTATTGAATTTCTTTCTGTCTCCCCTCACCCCTGCCCTTCCCAGGCTCTAGTGACCACTACTCTACAAGGATGAATGCAAACACTCAGTACTTGTCTTCCTGTGTCTGATCTGTTTAATTTAACATAGTGATGTCCAGCTCTGTCCACACTGTTGCAAATGGTAGAACTTCATTCTTTTTAAGACTGAACAGTATTCCATTGTGTAAATATACTACATCGTTATCTGGGTTGATTCCATAGTTTGGCTATTGTGAATAGTGCTGCAAATAAGCATGGGAGTGTATCTTTTGGTATAGTGATTTTATGTCCTTTACCAATACACACAGCAGTGGAATTGCTGGATCACATGGTTGTTCTATTTAGGTTTTTTGAGAAATCTCTATACTGCTTTCCATGATGGTTGTATTGATTAGATTGCCACTAACAGTGTATAAGAATTCCCTCTCTCCACATCCTCATATGGGCAATATTTTAAATCTAGAGTGACATGATCTGATTGATGTTCCAAAAGATGTTTCAAAAGACGGCTCTAATGGGAAAATACCTTGGATAAGGGCAAGAGTGGAAGCTAAAAGCTGGGTGGGAGGGTGCTGCAGCAGAACTGAGGCTTGAAGTTAACGGCTTGGACCAGAGTGGCAAAGAGAGGTGATGGAGATAAACAGATGGATTTGGAAGGTATTTAGGAAGTAAAACTAAAAGAAACAAATGCATCCTATATAGGATGCAGGTAGGAGAAGGAAGGAGATTCAAAAGTCCCAATGTGTGTTTATTTCCTTTTTCCTTTTCCTTCCCTACCCTTTCTGGGATTCATTAGGATGTCCTTGAAGTCTTATATTTCTGTATTTCTTAAATTGGGCTCTTGATACTATTTATTTCTGTGGAGCTTCTGATTCAGGAAATCTGGCTCGAGACACTGGAATTTAGAAATTCAGATTTCTTTTTCTTTTTTCTTTTGGTTGCTGCTGTTAAGTACCTCATTTGAACATTCTTATGTTCAAGCAGGTTTGGGGAACTCAGATATAAAAAGTGTTAAATAGTTAGTAATTCTTAACACCAGCTGCACTTTACAATCATCTGGGACTCTTTGGAAAATATTTATGCAAGGGCCCTCACTGAGACAATTACATGAGAATCCAATTTAATTGGGCCTGGGCATTGGTGTTTTAATAGGTGATTCTAATATGCAGCCAGTATGAACCTCTAAATTACTATTCTAGAGAGAGTGAGGAAAAAAAAAAACCTCACAAAAACCTGGGGTAAAGATAGATGCATGCCAGGCATATGGTAAAGACGATTTACGAATCTAAACAAGACAAATTATTCAAAATGAAATTGATAAAGTAGTAAAGGAACTGAATTGTGCTTCATCCACTGAGATGTTTTCAACCCTTTTCAAATGACTACATAAAATTATCCTTGCTTCTTCCAGTGGTAATGATTAACTAGTGTATCAAGCACTATACACTTGTGTTTTCTTTAAGCCAGACATAAAACAAGTATATTAAAATTTAAGCACCTCTTCATAAAAAGAACCAAAGCATTCAAATGAAGGTAAAAGAACTTTGGACAAAATCATTAGCATGATCTGAAGTTATTTACATAATGAATTAGGCAGAACCATCATTTCTATACTTGTAAATTTTACATTTTGACTTATCAACAAATTTTATATTAAAGTGCATTAAAATCTACAGTTTGCAATTAGATATTTGTGTTCATTGTTGAGAGGTTTTGTATTTAAATCAAATAATAAGAATATAATTATAAAAATGAATTCTATAATAATTAAGTTTAAAAATAACAATGCCAAAGACCTGGTAATTTAAAGGGGACAAACTAGGTTTGTAAAGATTCAAATGCTATGCAAACTTTAAAGATGCCAAGACCTAGGAGATCCCTGCTTTTCCATTCCTGCCTCTATTGTTCTGTTATAGTTGATATATAAAAGCTGTACATATTTAAAATGTATAGAAATGTTTACATTTAAAACTTATAGATTAATATTTTGACATATTTGCATACTTATGAAACCCTCTCACAAAGATAATAAACATATCCTTCACCTCCTGGTTTCCACATGTCCCTCAATAATCCTTTGCTCCCATATTTCCTTGTTCTGTATCACCACATGTACAAAATGTACTCCTCTTCTTCTGGATTTTAAAAAAAATGTTTGAAATTCATTCATGTTGTTGCTTATACCAATAGTTCATTTCCTGTTGTTGCTGAGTAGTAATCCATTGTATAGAATCACCACAGTTTTTCTATTTACTGCATGTATGTGTTGCTGGGGATTGAACCCAGAGCCTCATGCATACTAAGCAAGCATTCTACCATAGAGTTACATCACCAGCCCTTTGTACTTTATTTGAGACAGGGTCTCACTAAGTTGCCCATACTGGCCTTGAACTTCATCCTCCTGCCTCAGCCTCCTGAGTAGCTGCAATTGTAGGTGTGCACCACCATGCCCAGCTTCTGTTCACTTGATGAACATTCACAGTATTCCCAGGTTGGGCTGTTACAAATAATGCTGCTATGACATACATTAATGCACAAGTCTTTGTAAAGTCTTTGTACAGATACGCTGCTTTTCTTCTGGAACTTCAGAATAGAATGGATAAAACAGTGTGTGGGTAACTTTGAGACTGCCAAAATAGTTCACAAAGTAGTTGTAACATTTTACCTGCCACCAGTGTTTTCTCCTAAGATTAACCCTCCAAAGGCCTTCCTGGAGGTATAAATCTGAATGTTTCAGAATGTGGATGGTGGAAGGGGACTGAATTTAGTACTTTCACTAAATCCTCCCTGTTTCTCTAATGGAAATTACCTCACTTTGACTTTTATCGTCTCTTTCAGATTCAGATTCTGAGATGATTTGATTCAATTTATCCAGAGAACAAATCAGTTATTTCCTGGGGAACTGAAGAAAAGGGAAGTCATTTGGTTGCATGGGGTCAGGGAAAGAGACATGTGTTGTTTTATGTTGTGCCTTGCATGAGTCTGCCGACGAGCTGGGATCCTGGGGGACAAAAGTAAGGGGTCCTTAGTAAGGACAAAATGGGGTCCCGTGGGAAGAGTATGGGGTGGACGGTTGCAGAGTCACTTCACCCAGACTCCAGGGGTTGGTAAGACTGCTTTGCCAGAGGGAGAAGCAAAACCTGTTTATTCCAGGAAGTGTAACAGCTTATGAACGGTCCTCTGACCAATCATGGCCCTGAGGTCATAGCCAATGGGGTACTGCTCTGTTTCAGGCAGTAGTCCATCAGCATAGGGTGGGGAAAGGGGGAGGGGAGGTGCTGAAGGTATGCAGAGTGCTCCTACAGACATGAAGTCTAATTGCTCTTGTACAGATTTCCGTGTAGCCTCTCAGGGTCAGTGTCATCCCTTCTCCCCACATCTTCACAGAGACCTGGATTCCCCATTGTCTGAAAATGTCCAGGGTTCTGGAAGCTGAGGCAGCGCATTTCTCATTGGCATTCTTCTTTAGCATCTACTTAGGCAATCCCTTTCTCCTCTGCATGAAGTCAACTGTTGCTTCCCTCAAAGACATTAGAAGGAAGGAAAGGCAGGATGCATTCAGACTGTGTACGTTGTTATAGCCATCTGCATTAAGACAAGAGACTTTGGTACAGGTTGGCTATTAGCAGCTACCCCAAACCTATTACCCCTACACCTTCTGTGAGACTATGAATATCTGTCATGATTTAGCAGCTGATGAGGTAGTGCCTATCATTGTATGGGGCTCCCAGGACACTGCTGGAGTGCTGGCCCTGTTGTTTTGATTGGTTGGCATGTTCTGAGTGATCCGCAACTTTTCTGATTAGTGACCATTTGGTTCAGATTGATCAATATCTATAACATATATACTAAATAATTTTGTTATCAACATTGAATAAAGGAAGGAACTCTAATCCCAAATAGCTGAAAGAAATGAATTATTGTGTTTGAAGTAGAGAAGATTTAGGAAGAATATTTGAATTAGTCTGAAATACAGGAGGGCTAATTGACTTGTTTTAGATAAACATAGGACAGATTTAATCTCGATATAAACATGAACCTTCTAAGGTTAAATCTTGTAAAATTCAAATGAGCTGTCTTTTTTATTCTCTAACATTGGGAATAATTTTATTTCTGCACTTACATTTTTCTATGATATGTGTAATATATATAATTTAAAAATATGATTTATTTTTATTGTAAAAGCAGAATGCATACTAGAAAAGTTAAGTTGCAATAAATGAATAAGAAGACAGAAAATACTACTTTATAATCCAGAGGTAATCATAACAGTATTATTTCTGAGTAGGTTTTTTTTGTAGGTAAAGGAAATAAATTCATCCTTGTAGGTCTTCCTGTCCTTTAAAGTTGATAGTTGATGGCTTCTTTTAAATATCTACATTGTATTGATTCAGATCCATTCTTGGATCCACTCTTACATCCAAGAAAATTTTGGAAATATATACAGTATGCAAACTTTGCACTGCAAATCTACCTTTTGGTTATATTGGGTATTGTTTTAATGCTTTGTGGCCTACTTTTGCTTTAAATCTCTGTAATTCTCAGGTTGTCTCACTGTCTCTGGTGGCTTCTTTGGATTATATTTCCCTCCTATCAATTCACTCACAAGATAAATACAAATCCCTTTTTTAATTTCCCCAGATTATATCTAGGATGAGGCTTCAGTGTGTCATAAAATGTTTGTAGATATTTAGAGTATAATTAAAGGATGTATATTGCACTGCTATTAGCACTAGTTTCTCTTACTGTATAGATATGAAGCCAATCAGCCTGGTCCTTGTAGGTACATCTCAGCCCCATTGGTGACTAATCTTAGCTGTCTGTGTCATGGATACCAAGAAGCAAACTACTTGGTGCCAGAAGGAGATGCTAGTCTCCTCTCCTCTGGTCTGACGAGGCCTTGCTCACTTAAGGACCTTGGATGTTTGATAGTGCTGATACCCATTCCTTCCTAGAACCCTACCTCCCACCGACAGTGGTGTGGTTAGACTTTCCTGGCCCAGGAAACACATTCATGATATTTGCCCTTGCATGTGTCCAAAGGTGAACTATTTAATCTTCACATGTAATTCTAACAGTTCAAACTAAATATATGTTTATGGGAAAAACTGTTTAGGTTTCCAAAGGGAAGTAATCCTGAAAATAAATATGCTCAATTTACATTCATGTATAGAATACATAATATTTCAGCCTTCAGTTTCTGCTTTAAGGTTTGTTGGGATTTCATGGTTTTCCTGAATTAAAAAGTATGTTCTTGCTTTATGTTTGTGTAACTGAAGCACCAAGTACTGTGATTTTTTTCTCCAAAGAATGTTTGAAAGGTAAATTAATATTGTTACCCAGGGAAAGATAACTGCTCCTAATGTAAGTGCTATTTTTTTCTTTTAAAAATAGCTTTAATGAGCTATAATTCTCATACCATTCAACTTATTTATATAAAATGCACAATTCAGCGGGTTTTAGTATACTCACAACCATCACCATAGTCAATTTTCATTTTCCTCACCTTAAAAATAAACACTACTTAAAGAGTAGTGTTTAACCTTTATGCCACCATCCCTCCCATCCCTAAGTGAACCCTCATATACTTTGTCTCTATGGCTTTATCTATTCTGGGCAACTAATATAAATAAGGTTACACTATTGGATCTCCTATGATTGCTTGCATTTATTTATTTATTTATTCTACTTAGGTATACATGATAGCAGCATGCATTTTGATTCCTTGTACACAGATGGAGCACAACTTTTCATTTCTCTGGTTCATGACTGCTTGCTTTCTCACTCGGCATAATGGTTTCAAGCTTCATTCATCTTGTAGTATATATTTGTATGCCATTCTTCTTGATGGCTGACTAATATTTCACTGTGTGGATACCACATTTTGTTTACCCCTCAGATGAACATGCAGTTGTTGGGCTGGGGATATAGCTTAGTTGGTAGAGTGCTTGCCTCGCATGCACAAGGCCTTAGGTTCAATCCCAGCACCACACACACAAACACACAAAGAAAAACAACATGTAATTGTTAATCACACTTTAGCTATTACTAATAATGGTGCTGCAACTATATACACGTGTTACTGTGTAGATATGAAGTCAATCAGCCTGGTCCTGGTAGGTACATCTCAGCCCCATTGATGACTAATCTTAGCTATCTGTGTCATGGATACCAAGAAGCAAACTACTTGGTGTCAGAGGGAGATGCTGGTCCCCTCTCCTCTGGTCTGATGAGACCTTGCTTACTTAATTATCTTGGATGTTTGATAGTGCTCCTTTTTGAGTTGTGTGGGAATACCTTTTTATTTCTCTTGGGTATATACCTAGGAATATGGTTTCTGGGTTATACATTCTATAGTAACATAAGCCCCCTTTTTAAAAGTAAAACTATCGTGATTGCTCTGGTAAAAATCATAGGTATATATTTTGTGTATAAAGATAGGAGAAGTTTTAAAAAATGAAGTATTAGTTTGAAAGGCAGCATATTCAGGAGGATACTTACATATATGAGATATATGCTACTGATGATTAAAGATAATGAAGGAAAGGATAAAAAATAAGCCTAAATAAGCCTACCACTCACTGATAAACACTTTTTAGCCTTTTGATATACATGTTCACATAAAAATACATCTGTTTATATCTTAATGTGTATAATTTTATGACCTTCCTTTGATTCTTAAAATTGCTTTGAGCATTGAATGTATTACTACATCACATGGATGTATCCTAACTTACATAACCAATCTCCTATTACTGGACTTTGTGATCCTTGGTTTTATTAATACCTATTTTGTTATATAAAAATAGCACATATTTTGATCCCTGGGATAAATAACCAAGAGTAGAATTAATGGATCAAAAATTATAAACGCATTGCTCCCTATTGCCAAAGTAAATTCCAAAAAGTAGTTTTTGTAAGAATTAAATAAATCCATGAAAGATTGCTATCAGGATGGTCCTCATCTAGTGCTTTTGAGTGATGATACTTGTGGTGGGGAGGGAGGTACTGTAATAGACATTAAACAAAAAAGAAACTATGGGATGCACCAAAAGCAAATGGTAAACAACAAGAGACAAACAGATGTTCAGCACTGTTAGACCTGGACCCAAAGGCTGGTAGGAAATAAATGATGAAAGAGATATATGTGGAGTTGGCTGCAGTGATCCTTTCCTAATCTTGGTTTAAAATAAACAAAGGAAACATTTGTGTTCTTTTTAATATACACCATGTTTAATTGGGTGCATATGGGCATAAAAACTTAGAGCAACCATTCTTTAAGCACATGACCGTGGTTCTGTGAAGTTGTCCACAGAGCAAATGCTTATCCTTTCAGAATATAGGTAAAATACAGTTGAAATATATCCTTAGGAACCAAGTTAATTGGTTAGGAAGTCAAATAGTGACAAAAACTTTTTCTTTGCAGAGACATATGAAACGAAACAAAGGAAAATGCTCTTGTAAGAGACATTATTTTAAAAACCAGCAAGCATTTGTTCAAGTGCTTTCAAAAGAAGCAAAATGGAAAAATCTGGGGGAGCACATATCTTATAAGATGGTAAAACATCAAGAATAAAAATAATAATTGCTTGTGAGGATGTGGGGAAAGGTAGGCTTATACATTGTTAGTGGGACTGTGAATTAGTCCAACTGCTTCAGAAAGCAGTATGGAGATTCCTCATAATACTAGCGATGGATCCACCATATGACCCACCTATCTTACTTTTTGGTATTTACCCAAAAGAACTAAAATCAGCATACTATAGTGATACAGCCACATTGATGTTTATAACAGCACAACTCACAATAGCCAAGCTATGTAACCAGCCCAGGTGCCAATCAATAGATGGATGGATGAAGAAAATGCAGTATTTATGCACAATGGAGATTCACTCAGCCATAAAGAAGAATGAAATTATTTTATTTGTTGGTAAATAGATGGAACTGGAAAGTGTTGTACTAAGTGAAATTGGCCAGACTCAGAAAGTCAAAGATTGGATATTTTCTCACAATTGCAGAAGCTAGAGGGAAATAAGGAATAAAAAGGGTGGCGATTGAGGAAATCTCATAAAAACAGAAGGGAGAACAGTGGAGTGGAGAAATGGAGTTAAAATGGATAAAAGATGGAAAAATGTGAAAGAGGAGGAATGGCAAAATGAAATTGATCAAATTATGTTATGTGCACATAGGAATGAATTCCACTTTTATGTATAATGTACTAATTACAAAAACAAATATTCTAGTATTTCTTAAAGGTCTGAAGAAGCTGATTTAGAAGAAGAGATTTACAGCAGAGAGAAAAGCATTAAAGTCAGTCAATCTATTTTGTTTTGACAGTAGATAGCCTTCAGAATTTTTATCTGCATTTCTGTATGTGTCTCACACATGCGAGTGCATGCACTTAATACCACTTTCGTAATTTTTCCCTAACCATCATGTAATTAGAATTTGAATTGGTCAGTCATGGCTTTCATACATTTAGCCCATTTTAGAAATATAATCTCTGTGTTGGAAGAGCTGGTAGCTGAAGAAGACTTCCCAGAGGAAAGAAGAATTCAGGTGCACCTTAAGGATGCATTTGCAGTGCCAGCCTGAAAATCAAACAGTATCTGAAACAAAATCCCCTTCTCAAATTTGGAACACAGCACTTCTGGGACTGTTTTGTGGCTGCCTCTGCACGTATGCACAAGCACATCTGGGAAATTCTAGAAGTCTGTGATCAGAAATGAAAGGGGGACAGGTAATCACTGATAGAGCTGATCACTGGAAAGTGCAGAGCTCAGGAAGAGCTGAAGTGGAAGTATTTCACTGTGGGAGGTGACTCTGGGGGTGTTCTGATCTCTCTTCTCTGTGCTCATTGTGGGGGAAGCTTTGTGCCATCAGCTGGATAGCCACCATATGTCAGCAAGCAGACGTGGTTGAAGGGCTTTCTGGGTGTTTTGGGGCATGTGATGTCATAGGGCTTATGGTTTTTTCCCCCAATTCATGTCTCTTACTTGTCCCAAATCTGTTTTCTCTGACTATACCACTTATGTTGCTTCCTCACTCAGTGCATGCATTTATGGGTTCCTACAAAAGGGTAGGAATCTTTTTGTTTGTTTGTTTTTAGATCACTGATTCGCAGGGAACAAAATAGATCTGGTTGAAAGGATCATATTGAAAAGGGAGTTACTGGTTATTTTCTTAGCTAAACTACTATCATATTTTGGTGTTTAATCATATAAGCAAAGAATGTAGATCTTTAGCTCATAGCTCATGGTCTGATCTCTGAATTGAAGGTATTTGGCCAGATGATCTATTTTGTTCATGTTAGCTCTAAATTCTGATGGACCTGTGTGATTTATTTTCCTAAAACAAGCATTGGATTGTCCAATAAAGTGTTGGATTCCCTTATCGAAAATGTTCAGTGACTTGCAATTACTCCAGTTTTTAGCTTGGTCTTCAGATACCTTTGACTAATTTGTCCCCAGTTTACTCTCCTCAGCTTTCTTCCCAGCATTCTTCAGTATGAATCCTCCACTGGCCTCATTAACCTCCTAATTATACCATAAATGGGACTTGCCCATTTTCTCTTCTTCCCAGCCTATGCTTTCTCTCCTTCCTGTAACTCCTTTTATTTTCCCTTATCCAAAGGATATAAGTATCCTATTATTCTATTCTATTATCTTTATATTATTCTATTATAGAATATTATATTCTAATATTATATTATTCTATTATAGAATAATATTATTCTATTATTTTTATTCTATTTTTATATTATTCTATCTTTATATTATCTTTATATTATTCTATTATCTTTATATTCTAAAGGATATAAATATCCTACTACACTATTATCTCAAGGCCTCTTAATCTCTACTTTGTGGCTTAGAAAGACTGCTACTTTGGAGTGACAGGAAACTGGTACTAGCATAGGAACCCTGGGCCAGTTAACTTAAATTTTTTTTTAAGTTTGAGTTACATTTGTAAAATGGGGTTCATGAACACATGGCTCATAAAGGTTTTGTGAGGTTGCATGCAAAACACTAACTTGTTGGCGCATAGTGAAAGCTCAGCAGATGAGGCTGAGGAGGGCAAGGAGCATTAGTTACTCTAATTGCATATATGATCTTGGTCATGGTGAACCTGTCATGTTTTATTTTACATCAGTTTGAAAGATCCTCTTGAGTTAGAGCTTACTCTTCTTTATATCCCCGTGTATGATTTCATCCATATATGTACCCTCTGTCTCTGAGGAAATCAAGCTAATTTCTGTGGGAGAGAAAAGGCTCCTGGTGTCTGAGAGCCCAGGTGGTTTCACAGCTGGATCTCCTCGGGCCATTTGTCTTCCCTGTGCTTGTTTCTCTGGGAGATTTTTGTCCGTTTTGCTTTCCCCTCCTCCCTAGCTCACAGTAGTGGATTGGAGAACACTTTATTGAAGTAAAAAGGAATAATTGTATCATCCTTCTGATCTCCCACTTTATGAGTTCTGACGCATGTCATGAGGGATATATTAGAGGAGCAGGTGATTGGCAGTCAACCCACTCTGCCTCATTAGATGGCATTTAAATACACTCAAATCCACAGTAACTACAGAGGAGACTTCTAGTGAATTATTGAGCATTTACTTCATATCAAAATTTAATGATTAGGTACACAGATAAATTCAGGAACATTTTAATGAGATCTATACTATTAAATGCACATTATGAGCACATAGAACTCATCCTAGTTTCTAAAAATTCCTATAGTTACTACTGAACAAAGCAACACATTTGAATGGGAAAATTTTCTTTTCTAGGTTTGGATTGTCTACTGGCTTATTTTTAGAAATTCCTAGGACGCTGAAATGATAGATGATTCATTGGCAGATTCTTTTATGCCTTTGTAATTCTGTTCACCCAAATTAGTTTGTTATTCCTTAATTTTACCTGGACAACTAGAATGTAGTCCCTGCAGATTTTCCAGTAGAACAGAACAGGCATTTTTCTTTTCTTTTTATTTATATTTTGCTTAATGTGTGTTACATTTATTTATATTTACCATATTAATAGTTAACATTCATTATATTAATAGTTTAATGTTTAAAAAAATTGTAAATTTATTTAAGAATTATAATGTAAAAATTACATGTTCGGTCAATGAAAATTTTATGAAAAATATTTTATTTTTGAAACAAATACTTGGTGAATATTTTTGTGTAAATCTAAAGTATACAAGTGATGTTTCGATATACACATATATATTGAAGTGATTGCTACAGTCATGTAAATTATGTGCGCTAGCTATCTTTATTGGTGGTGAAAGTACTTAGAATCTACTCTTTTAATAAAACATTATTATTATTATTATTATTATTTATTTATTTTTTAGTTGTAGGTGGACAGAATATCTTTATTTTGTTTTTATGTGGTGCTGAGGATCGAACCTAGTGCCTCACGCGTGCTAGGCGGGCACGCTACCACTGCACCATAACCCCAGCCCCTAAAACATTATTAATTGTAGTCCTCATGCTGTGTATTAGATCTCTGGATTTAATCATCCTTTATAACTTTGAACCTTTTTTAAAAAATTTTTTATTAGTTGTTGGTGAATCTTTATTTTATCTATTTGTATGTGGTGCTGACAATCGAACCCAGTGCCTCACATATGCTAGGCAAATGTTCTACCACTTGAGCCACAACCTCAGCCCAACTTTGAACCCTTTGACTTACATCTCCTCAATTTCTCCATGACTTTGAGAACAATTCTATTCTGCTGCTTTGTTTTCTAAAAGTATTCCACATGAGTGAGTTTACACAGTATTTTTTTGTCTGCTTTATTTTACTTAGCATAATATCCTTTCATTTCATCTATACCATTGCCAGTGGCAGGATCTCTTTTTAAAGGCTGAATGATATTCCAGTGCATATGTGTACCATTCATCCAACAACAGATATTAGCTTGTTTCCATATCTTTGTGGTAAGAAGAGAGATTACTGGGTCAAACGGACTTCTATTTTATTTTCTTTAGAAACCTCCATACAATTTTCCAGAATAGCTGCACCAATCTTTATTCCCACCAACAATGTTCCCTTTCTCCATACTCTCACCTCCACTTCTCTTTTAACTTTTTGATAATAGCCATCCCAGCTGGTGTGAGATGATTTCTTATTGTGATTTTGACTTACATTTCTCTAATGATTTGTGATGTAGAATACCTTTTAATTTTACCTGTTGGCCATTTGGATATCTTCTTTGGAGAGATGTGTATTTAGGTCCTTTGCCTATTTGGTGTCAGTTCTTTAATGATTTGGTAGAATTCATCAGTGAAGCCATCTGGTCCTGGGCTTTTCTTGGATGGAATGTTTTTAGTTACTACTACTTCAAACTCTGTTACTGGTCTGAACAAGTTTTCTACTTCTTGATTAAAGATTGGCTTTTTTTTTTTTTTGGTACCAGAGATACTTAATCATTGAGCCATATCCTCAGCTCTTATTTTATTCTTTTAGGAGTTTATACAATTCCAGTACATTATTTATTGGTATATGGTTGTTTATAATAGTCTCCTATGATTCTCTTTTATTTCTAAAGCATCCATTGTAGTGTTTATACTTTAATTTATGGTTATACTTAAATGCTCTATTTCTTAGTCTAGTTAAAGGTTTTCTAATTTTATTATTTAACTCAGTTTATATTTTTATATAATTTTTTAAAAATTCTCTGCTTGATTTATTTCTGCTCTGATTTTTATTGTTTCCATTTTTTTTTAAGTTGGTTTTAGTTTGTGCTCTTTCTAGTTACTCAAAGTGTAATGTTAGGTTATTTGAAATCCTTTTTTAAAAAAGGTATTGTTTATTATCATAAATTTCTCTCTTATAACTGCATTTTCTGCATCCCATAGGTACACAGTGTTTGCCCTTGATGTTTATCTCAAGATATTTAAAAAAGTTTCTCTTCCATTTTCCTCTTTGATCTATTTATTCATCAGGAACATTTGCTTAATATCCATGTGTTTAGAATTTTCCAGTTTTCTTCCTATTATTGATTACTAGTTTTATACCATTGTGGTTTAAAAAGTTACTTGATATGATTTGTCTTCTTAAACTTAAAAGACTTATTTTATGGCTTTTATCTATAAAAAGATCTATCTTGGAGAATGTTACATGTGGGATTGAGAGGAATGTGAATTCTACTACTGTGGATAGAATGTTCTATGGATGTCTCTTAGGTCCATTTAGATAGTGTTATTCAACTCCAATGTTTCCTTATTGATTTTTCTCTATAGATGAGTTAGCCATTGCTGAAAGTGGTATATTGAATTCACCTGACATTATTGTATAACTATTTTCCACTTCACTTCTATTAATATTATTTACTTTTTATGTTTAGGTATTCCAATATCAGGTGCATGTATACTTAGAATTGTTACATTTTCTTAATTAATTGAATCCTCATTAAATAAAGACTTTCTTTGTTTCTTTTGACAGTTTTTTAACATTGTCTATTTTATCTGACAAGCATAGATATTCCTGATCTCTTTTGGTTTTGGTTTTCAGAGAATATCTTTTTTATTTCTTTACTTTCAGTCTATAAATGTCTACCAGTAAAATGAGTCTTCTGTAGGCAACATATAATTTGTTCTTTTTATTTTTCCCTCTGTTCACATATCCTATGTATTTTGATTGCTGCATTTAGACTGCTTACATTTAAAGTAATTATTAATAGGCAAAGATATACTATTGACCTTTTGTTGTTTCTGTTTTGTAGACCCTGTTTTTCTTTCTTTTCTTGGTGTCGTCTTTTGTGAATACATGATCTGCAGTGATATGTTTTGATCCCTAGTTATCTTCATGTATATACTATTTTTTTTCCTTTTGAGGTTGCCGTGAGGCATTTATAAAGCATCTTATACCAGCCCATTTTCAGCTGAAAACAACTTCACTTGCATACAACAGGCAGGCATTTTTAATTGGAACTTACAATGGGGCCCTTAAGTGTTCATGTTTTAGGAATCATTTAAAGTTCACCAGATCTCTGGAGTGCTGAGTGCCATTGTGGTGAGCTGAAAGGATCTGTTCCTGTCATAGGATAGCTGTGTCATTTCTTTCTTGTAGAATCAAGTCACTCAGTCACTCAGCTATTTCTCCAATCATTCATTCACCAACTATGCATTGAATTGCTGAGTGTCAGATTCAAGATGGGATGATAAATTTGGGTGTTCATTGTAGTGAACAATGCCAATATAAGATTTTTTTAAAAACTACAAAGGACTGGTGGGGTATATGACTTACAAACATTCCTCTTCAAGTATCCAGGTGGTAGAAAACCAGGCATCTTTAGAATATGAGAAGGCTGAATCCATCTTGTGTATTTTAAAACTAGGTTCATCACTAGAACTATTGCAAAAAAGCATATGAATAATATGAAATTTAGACTTGTCAGCAAACAAGTGATGGAAAAAATATATCCTTTCAAATATTTGACGTTCCTATTATAAACTTTCTTTTATTTTCTACAAAGGGAATGTGATTTTACATCTTCAACTTAATAACTCCTAAAATCATCAAGCAAGGTCTTGAATTTATCACACTTTGACTTTCTGAGCTGTCCTTTACCTCTCCATTTGTTGCATCTTTAAAATAAATATGAAATTCATGAATACATAATGTTTTCAGATACTCATTTGCTTACTGAGTAACTTGTTTTCTCATTGGTAACACATACTTTTTAAATACTTTTTTTTAGTTGCAGATGGATACAATATCTTTATTTTTACTTATTTTTATGTGGTGCTGAGGATGGAACCCAGTGCCTCATCCATGCGAGATGAGCACACACACTATCACTGAGCTACAACCCCAGCCTTCTCATTGGTGACATGTTGAATTAATATATTTTAAAACACACAGCTTAGTAAATTTAGGATTTTGAATATATCTGACCCCAGGGATATTTTTTACAAATGTCCAATAGGATAGTGAAAAGTGTACTGAAAAGAACTGATGCTAGCATAATATATCTGGTTATAATTTATTAAAAACACTTTGCCCAGATTAATTACTGAATGAATGAATTTTAAAATGTCACATAAGAAATGAACTTGTATAATTAAAATGTAGTTTACTAATTCCTTTCTTTATGTTATAAATTACTGACACAGTGACTGAATTAGTTCAACTGTGTTAATTCTCTTATGTTTAAAGTCTGCCCACAAGGGTAGATTTTCTTATAACATTAATGAATCAAAAGAAGGGTGGTGAAACTTTGCTGCCAGGGTTGATTTGATTTGTAAAATGCTAATATTTTATGTGAATTCAGTATTACATTTGTTTTTCTATGTCATAATCCAGTAGCTACATTGAACTGCACACCCTTATGGAGGTCAATACCCACACAAAACAGCCAAGCTGGACACTAGACATAGATTATTAAATTGGAGTAGGTTTAAATTTGTAGGTGGGTAGAACTGTGGTGAGTGGAAATATGTAAATAGAAATAGTCTGGAAGAACTGAAACAGTCACATGGAGTAAATTCAGACAGGATTTCAGCACGCTGTGTTTGTACAGGTCTTGCCACCTGCTAGAGTTAACTGATCTCATGGTTATCTTATCCATGTCAAATTGACTGAATCAAATTGTAGGTATGCATTTAGTTTGCAAGAATTAGGTTATATGCCATGACCAATATAAAACCAACAGAGGAAAATCAATCAAGGAAAAACAAATGTTTAAATCATGCAGGTCAGTCAACCTGTGGTTTCTATCAATGGGCAAGAATGGCCTTGCCTTTTAGGGGATCTTGAGTCTCTCATGCCTTTCATTGTGTCAGTCAGTATCTCACAAAACTAAGTAGGATGTCAGTATTTAAATACAGTACTGTTGTGGACACTGCATTCCCTTAAGTGAAAACCAAACTTTTCATAACAATTAGTTCAAATGCTGAAGGGAAAATATAGCAATGCATTTATTGTCAGAAATATATATTTTTTCTATTCCTATGGGATTTTCAAGAGTGATATCAATGATGATATATTCCACCTTATAGACTTATGTCAGAATTTAATTCAGGTGTAAACTGTGCTAGAACTAAGAAGTAATAAAACAGTTATCCAAGACAAGGAGTTTAAGCAGTGCCCACCACTGGGTACTGCAGGACTAGGCAGTGGGTGCTTCAAGTCGACTGGGAGCTAATAGAATGAAAGGCTGGCATGTCCAGGGGGCTAAGCAGGTTTCAGAGATGAACAATAGGTAGCAGGGCAGAAACTTGCAGGCTCAAGAACAGTTTCCTGAGAAGGGATGAGCAGAAATGGGTAGGAAAGAAATAGAAAAAAAAGAACAGTAAATAGTATTACAATCTGATTTTAATATAGAAATCTCTTGATTTCTGATATATTGGATCAATTTGTTATGTGTCGATTAAGTACAATAAACATCTTAGCACTTTCTTTGCTAAAATATTCAGATTTTCTTCTCCATAATATATTCTTCTTGTCCTGGTTCTTTAGCAAGGGAACCAACTGATTATGGACTGAAACCTGAGAAACTGAGAGCCTAAATAAATCTTTTCTTCTTTAAGTTGTTCATGTCAGGTATTTTGGTCACATCAATACCAGTTGGCCATTCATATATCATTTCACCTTTGAAAAACAAGATGAACAAGCATCTTATTTTAAGAGGAAATTCAATATTAAATATTAATTTAGGATCATATTTATTCTCAGCCTGATAATATTTATATATGTAGAACTTTGTTCTTTACATTGCTAGATACTGATGTCAATGCCATTCAGAGTTTGTGTACACTGCTCTGTGTACATATAATCTAAATGGAAGAATGCCACATAAAGCTCCCAAGAGCATAAATATATAGAACATGCCACAGTATGTAGAAAGCTGGGTTGATGGATACAATTTCCCAGTGCAAACAATATACTTCATATGTTCTAAACATTTCAATCTGGGTTTGCTCCACAGGAGAATTAGAATTTAAAATAGTCTCTGCCAATTCAGCAAAGTTCAAATGTGAGTAGAATTCCTGCTTTCTAAATTCTTACATTTAAAAACAAAATGACCTGGCTATTATAAGCTTCAGAAACTCCTTTGTAAATGTGAGAGCAAAGAAATGTTGCTTGGATGGTTCCATTGAAAGAATGCAGTCTAGGGGCTGGGGTTATGGTGCAGTGGCAGCGTGCTCGCCTAGCATGCGGGAGGCACTGGGTTTGATCTTCAGCACCACGTAAAAAAAAAGTAAAATAAAGCTATTGTGTCCACTTACAACTAAAAAATAAAAATAAAAAAAAAAAAGAATGCAGTCTATTAAAGGTAACTGAGATAGGGAATGTGGATCTTAAGTTACTTTGATTTAAAGGAAAATATAGTAAAAGCTTGATTAAATGAACCCATGAATCTAAACTAATGCCCTCCCTCAGTTGCCTGAACATTTTTTGGTTTTGCTACATTTGAATTTCATCCTGGTGGTGGTGGTAGGGACAAGGCATAATAAAGAGATCATGCTTAAGATTTATCTCCCTCAAAAAGTCATCTCCTAGGAATGCACAGGCCCTTTATAGATTTGCTTTAATGTTCGCATCTCAGGTTTACATTTCCTGTCAGAGGTGATGATGCTTAAAAATAATGACTTGGAATTATTACAGGAGAGAAAATGATCAAAGGAAGGTTCAGTAATATTTAGGAGACTTCTTATTTAGGAAGGAAAACTTGCTTGTGTATTAAAAAAACACTTGGAATAGGAGTGAGACTAAAGTTTTCTACATTAACTCAAAATTAATCAAGTAATTAATTTTCCAAGCATTCTGCTCACTTCTAGTTTGTGTTTGAATTAATCCCGACTTCACTCCCTTGATGGCTGACATGTCCTCAAAGGTTTAGGCAAAGTTTTCTTAAATCCCCAATTCCACCATTTTGGGGGCATTTCTTCCTTAGGATTCACTTTTTCGTATTGGTGGGTGTCTTGAAATTTCTGTTGCTTACCTTATTGCAAAATATTGCTCCTTTTTAGAGTTTATAAAAACAAAACGAAACCTATTAATCTAACCACACCAATCATGTAAGGATTTTTGTGGCTGTGGATAGAGAAGTCAATCAGATGACAGGCAGTCAATGGAAATCTTGCCAGTCCAATCTAACCCACACCTTTTCTCTGGGGCCACCTCTCATCCAGAATTTTCACAGGCTGGCCCTCTGGCCAAGTGACACTGCTTACAAGGTGCCGCGCCCTAGTCTAGAAGGGAGTGACTCCATCAGGTTAATCCATTTTCTCTCTCATCTGGTCTCTTGCTCTCTTTATCTCATTGGATTCTAATGAATAATATATATATCAAATTGATTGTAAATATTTATTATTTTTTTAAAAATTTTTGGTACTTGGGATTGTACACAGGGCACTGTACCACAGAGCTATGTCCCCAGCCCATTTTACTTTTTATTTTGAGACAGGATCTCGCTGAGTTGCTGAGGCTAGCCTGGAACTTGCAATCCTCCTGCTTGAGCCTCCTGAGTCACTGGGATTACCTGTACATGCCACCACACCCGACTTTAATTCTTATTTATTTATTTGTTTTGGTACTGGGGATTGAATTCAGGGGTACTTGACCACTGAGCCACATCCCCAGGCCTATTTTGTGTTTTATGTATAGACAGGGTCTCACTGAGTTGCTTAGCACCTTGCCATTGCTGAGGCTGGCTAATTCTTATTTTTTTATAAAATTAAATTCCCATATTGTCCCTCAGTTTTTGAAAAATGAATAGCCTTTGATTCTGCACTTCTATCTTAATTTAGTGCACCTGCTACATCTTATAGATGAGGAAACTAAAATAAGAAAAGGGGGTGATCAATAAAAAACAATAGATTATTTAAGAGCAGAGCTAAACCCATAACTGGTTTTTATGGTACTTAGGCCAGTGTCTCTTCTTACACATGTCACTTTTTGCTCCACTTCAGATTGAGGTGATTGTGAGAAGTGACAGGGTTACTTATGCACCTTGTGCACTTGTCTATTAGAATTATAAACCTGAGTGTACATTTCCTGATATATTCATGTAATGGAAAAAGATAATGTGATTTCTTGTCCTGTAAATTATGAAAAAATACCTCCTGCATCTTCTTTTATTAATGTATGACATATTCAGAGTTTAAAATATTTGCCTCAGTGTAATTGCCCATAAATTCTGCCTGTATTTTTTCCTGTTAGTAGATACTGGCACAAGGCAATAATTGGTTCCTTTGCATTAGAAGAATAACAATTTATAAGAATATCACTTACCAATAAGTAATTCTGGTGTTATTTTTCTTATTCACTAGAAAAAATTTTTGCTTTTGTATTTGCACTGATGGCTTATTTTATTTTGTGGGTAGGGTTATTTTACTTGTAAGGCAATTGGGAGGCATGAGAGCACTAAAAAACTACAGGAAACCAAAAGCTAGAAAATAAATTTGAAGATAATGCTCATTCTGAATAAATAAGTACCTTTAACATTTTCCAACTTTTAATAAAACTTTAAACCCTCAGACTCATTGACTCAATAAATACACATGCACCCTTCACCTATGGGCATCAATTGTTAACATTTCCTGCCATTTGCTTTTCTCTCTCTCTCTCTGTCCTCTGAGCACACACAAGTTTTGGGGAGCTAAGATATTTGAAATTACAGACATAAAGATAATCCACCCAGGAACACTCGGGTGTTTTTCCTAAGAATGAGCATATTATCCTGTATAATAACTATGGTGATGAAAAGACATTTGCCATTGGTGATTAACATTATGTAACATGTAGGATAAGTATAAATGTCTTCAACTGTTCCCAAATATTCTTTATTTCAGTAAGGGAAAAATGCAAATTCCATGCAAATTCAATGCAAATTCCATTCTATTCCATGGAATTTCATTGCATTTTCTTGCCATGTTTCTTTAATCTAGAACATTGCTTACCTCTTGCCTTTTCCTTTCATCTTTCTAAGCATTGACCTTTTTGATGAGCTAATTGTCTTCTGCAGTGTTGCTCAACAATTTGTGTACTTCTAGCCTTTGGGATAGAGTATGGTTAAAATATTTTGGTGATTCCAAATATGGTTAAAATATTTTGATAATTTCCAACTGTGTCAAATCAGAAGGTTCATGCCACTTTGTCCCAACATTGATGTAGCTGTTTGAGCTCTTCATTTTAACTAACTTTCTACCTTTGTAATTAATCAAAAAAAATTGATGGGTGGTAACTAGAGAGTATATGAACATAATTTTTCTAATCTTTCAGCCTACAGTTTTAAGGTTAATTTCTTTTCTCTATTTCTCATTACATTGGTTGCAAAATGCAATTTTAAAAATTGAATCATTCTTCTAGCTCAGGGGACTGCAAACTTTTACAGTAAGGAACTGCTTATTAAATATTTTAGGTTTTGTAGGCCACATAAGGGCTCTGTTGCATATTCCTTTTTTCTTTTTTAAAAATTTAAAAAATATTCTTAGTTTACAGACTGCACAAAAACAAGCAATGGCATGATTTGGGCCCTAGACAGTAATTTGCTGACTCCTCAGTTATGGACAGCAGCTTTTCCTTCTCTTGTAGCATTTCAGAGAGAGGGGGAGTGAGGCTGAGAGCCTGTGACAGCTTCCTTCATTTCTTATATTTAGCTTAAGATTTTAAACAATATAATTCCCTGTGATAAATAACAGTCTCTTCAGAAAATTTCAATTTTACCTACTTCTATGCCTTCTGGTATGATAACCATTAGCTATAGAAGGCTATTGAAATTTGAATGGGGGTGGGGTGCCAAGATGGTGGATTAGCGTGAGGCAGCATTTCTCCTAACTCGCCTGCCCAGAACTCAAGCTGTGGGAATATACTGAATATCCCTGATGCTTAGAGTGAAAAATCCTCAGACTGGAAGGGCAGTCTGCCAGGGCAGTCTGCCCTAGCTGAACCAGAGAATGTTTGACTCATTAATCAGATATAAAAAACCCCTCTCCACTGGAGTTTACCAATTGTTTGCAAAGAGCCAATCCAGGAGCCATCTTGGGACTGCTGGGTAGAGGAACCAACAGAAACCGGAGACCCAGATCTGCAGCTAGGTCTGTGTGGGCCTGTCTGAGCCTAGCAAACCTGTGGAAAGCCAGAAACTAAGAGCAGTTCGCCTGGGGGAACACAGGTTAGAGAGGCTTGAGAGAGTTAGGATCTCCCTAGCTCTGTGAGTCCTGTGGCTTGTGGGAACTGATGGGGCAGGCTATAGTGGGTCGGAAGGTTAGAAGAGAGGATGTGAGGGCATTTTGCTCTCAGCTTGCTCAGCCATCCACTCTTGTCACCCACTGGGTTCCTGGGGCTCATCTGGACTGGCACTTGCCAGGTCCTAGCACCAGCCTGGTCCCCAGCTCCCTCCCTCATCTGGTATCCACTGGTCCCTGGGATCTGCCAGGTCTGGCACCAATTTGGCACCCATCAGGGCCCTATGGCTCTCTAGTCCCCAGTCCCCCAACCCCCAACCCAGCCCACAGAGTAGTTGCCATGTATGCCAGGTCACTGCTTTACTGCCAGACCTGCTCAGTCCAGCTTGCATCTTCCCAGCCAGCCTGTAGGTCCCAGCAACCAGCCTTGGCCCAACTCTCGCAGAAGAGCTAGGCCCCTGATGTGGCTGGGCCCCGCACACCACTTAGCTGCCAGACCAACCTGGTCTAGCACACAGAGTCACTTCCAGCTCCCAAAGTCTACTGCCAGGCCCTGATCCACCTGCCACTTGGCAGGCCAGCTGCTTTGCTGCCTGCCTAAACCCAACTCCCCCTGCACTCCATTCTGCCTCCAGGCCTGCAGCCCAGCCCACCCACACTAATCTGCCAAGAAGGGAAATGCTCAACATTCAACATGGTGAGCAACATAAAAAAGGAGGACACACAACCCATGGCCCATACTTCCAAGCTTAGATCATACTTCAAGAAGAAGTGAAAAGAAAACCAGGTGGGCATAAACAGTAAACATATGCTCACTATTTTGTCCACCATAGTGGATATGACTCCTTAACTTAGCATTTCACCAAGATTTTTCTTTTATCTTTTGTTGTTGTTGTTGTTGTTGCTTGTTTGTTGTTGTAGTAGTTGTTTTGCTTTTTGATTTGGGGTTTCCATATTGGATTTTTGTTATATTTGAATGTGTATTGACTGATTTAAGGACTTCTACACATATTCATACTTGTTTCTCTCTCCTCATTTTTAGGCTTTCTTTTCTTTTCTTTCTCTCTTTCTCTCTCTTTCTCTTTATTTTCTTTCTTTTGTTGTTTCTTTGAAGATGTTATTTTCCCATATTTTGAGGGTCAGGGTTTATGATTCGCTTATTTAGATTTTTCTTTACAACTACTCTATCTCCCTTGTCTCCCTCTCTCTTTTCTCTATTCCTGACACCCAAATTCAATTCTCCCTCTTCTTCTTTAGATTGTATTTTTATCCCCTTTCAAGCTAACAACATATCCTAAGTTACCACTGCATCTGCCCTACTCACCTTTTGAAATTGCACTTTTCTACTCTCTTATCTCTTCTTCTTTGTACATACTCAACTCTACCCTTAACACTTCTTAGTCTTAATTGAAGTATACAATGTCTACCCCTACCACAAATGTCACAGCTACAATTAATACAGCAGAAGGCATAGACAACACCTATTTTTTGAATTTTAAGCCAGATATAATACATAATTATGTACTGTTTTTACTGATGGAAACTGCTGATCCCACTATCTCTATGTATTATACCAATTTACCAATGAATACTAAATATCAAAACAGAAACAAAGGACGTAGTATACTGCTACATATTTTTTGCACACAATTGTTGAATGAAATGGAAAATCAAATGCAGGAGGTTTACAGTACCCCCAAATATACAAAATGACAGCAGGCTCACACCAAGAGGCATTATTATGAAAATGCCATACAGAATAAGGGTAGAATTTTAAAGATTTCCAGAGAAAGGTGTCAGGAAATATTTAGAGGGAAACCAATCTGGATATCAGCTGATTTCTCAAGCCAGACCCACAAAGCTATGAGGTCTTGGAATAATATATACCAAACTCTGAAAGAAAATGGATGGCAGCCAAGAGTACTATACCCAGGAAAATTAATCTTCATAATTTATGATGAAATAAAAATCTTCCATGATAAAGTTAAAATAATTTACAACTAAAAATCCTGGACTAAAAATATACTCAATGAAATATTTCATGAAGAAGAAATATTTTTAAGGTGTTATTCATACACAAAACATTTAAACAGATCAATTTCAAACAATGAAATTGAAGTTGCCATCAAAAGCCTACCAACAAAGTAAAACAAAGGACTAGATGGATTCTTAGATGAGTTCTACCAAGGCTTCAAAGAAGAACTTACACCAATACTCCTCAAATTATTCCATGAAATAGAAAAGGAGAGACCTTTTAAAACTTATTCTATGAAGCTAGTATCACCTTAATATCAAAACCAGACAAAGACACTTCAAGGACCAATATCCCTCATGAACATAAATGCAAAAATTCTCAAAATTTTGGTAAATTGCACAAAAACATACTAAAAATATAGTGCACCATGATCAAGTGGAATTCCTCCCAGGGATGCAAGGTTGGTTCAGCATACAGAAATCAATAAATGTAATTCATCACATCAAAAGACTTAAAGACAAGAACCACATGATTACCTCAATAGATGTAGGAAAATCATTTGACAAAACACAGCACCCCTTCATGTTCCAAAACACTAGAAAAACTAGGGATAGTAGGAACATACCTCAACACTGTAAAAGCTATATATGCTAAACCAAAGGCCAACATCATTCTAAATGGAGACAAATTGGAAGAATTCCCTCTAAAAACTGGAACAAGAAAGAGATGCCCTCTTTCACCACTTTTATTCAACATGGTCCTTGAAACCCTAGCCAGAGCAATTAGACAAAAAAAAAAAAAAAAGCGATATGAATAGGAAGAGTTCAAACTAGCCCTATTTGCCAAAGATATAATTCTATATTTAGAAAACACAAAAAACTTCACCAAAAAGCTTCTTGAACTCATAAATGAATTCAGCAAGAAGCAGCATATAAAATTAACACACATAAATCAATTGCATTCCTATATACTAATGATGAATGGCTGAAAGAAAATCACTGAAAGGAAAACTTCCATTCATAATAGCCTCAAAAAAACAAAAACTAAAAATACTTGGGACAAATCTAACAAAAGAAGTAAAAGGCCTCTACCGTGAAAACTACAGAATACTAAAGAAAGAAACTGAAGAAGACATTAGAAAATAGAAAGACTTCCCATGTTCTTGGAAAGGCAGAATATTGCCAAAATGGCTGTACTACCAAAAGTGTTATACATATTTAATGCAGTTCCCATGAAAAGTCCAATGATGTTCTTCATAGAAAAAGCAGCCATAAAATTTATTTGGAAAAATAAGAGGCCCAGAATAACCAAAGCAATCCTTAGCAAGAAAAGTAATGCAGGAGGCATCACAATACCAGACCTTAAATTATACTACAGGGCTATAGTAACAAAAATAGCATGGTACTGGAACAAAAATAGAATTGAAGACAAATGGAACAGAATAGAAGACACAGAGACATACCCACATAGATAGTTACCTCATACTATGCAAAGGTGCTATAAACATACATTGGAGAAAAGATAGCCTTTTCAACAAATGGTGCTGGTAAAACTGGAAATCCATATGTGGTAGATTGAAATTGAACCTCTGTATCTCACCCTGCACAAAACTCAAAGTGGATCGAGGATCTTGGCATTAGATCAGAGACCCTGTGCATACTAGAGGGAAAAAGTAGGCCCAGAGTACAACAAGGAAAATCAAAAATCAATACATGGGATGGCATCAAACAAAAGCTGCTTTACAGCAAAGGAAACAATCAAGAACATCAACAGAGAGCCTACAGAATGGGAGAAAATCTTTACCACTTGCACCTCAGAGCATTAATCTTCAGGATATACAAAGAAATAAAACAACAACAGCAAAAACCCAAATAACCCATTCAATAAATGAGCAAAGGAACTGAACAGTCACCTAACAGAAGAAGAAATATAAATGGTCAACAAATACCTGAAAAAATGTTCAACATTTCTAGCAATTAGAGAAATGCAAATTAAAACTACACTGAGATGTCATCTCCCTCCAGTCAGAATGGCAATTACCAAGAATACAAGTAATAATAAATGTTAGCAAGGATGTGGGGAAAAGGTTCACTCATACATTGCTGGTGGAACTGCAAATTGGTGCAACCACTCTGGAAAGCAGTATGGGGATTTCTTAGAAAAGTTGGAATGAAACCACTATTTGACCCAGTTATCCTAGTTCTCTCTGATATGTGGATGCTAACCTATAAAAAGGGAGGTAAGGGAAGTATAGAAGTTCAATAGATAAGACAAAGGGGAATGAAGGGAAGGGATGGGAGATGGGATTAGGAAAGACAGTAGAATCAACCATAACTTTCCAATACTCATATGTGAATACACAACTAGTGTAACTCCACTTCATGTTCAATGGGATCAGAATTGTAGTGAGTTGCATCCCATATATGTATAGCATGTCAAAATACACCCTACTGTCATGTATATCTTAAAACAACAAATATAAAAAGAAAGAAAGGAATCTGAATTAATTACAATGAAAAAAGTTAAAAAAATTAATTTTTCAGTCAAACAAATATTAAACTGTTCAGGTGCTTAGTACACACATGTGGCTAGTAGGTATTATACAGTTACAGGACTTTCCTATCATTGCAGAACTTGGACATCTCTGGACTTGGATTTTATATTTGTTTACATAAAGTTATACAAAATACTCCCTTAAAAGTATAACTTATTATTCTCTTCTTGTTATTTGTCGCTTTTGTGCTTTTCTATTTTCGTATTTATTTAATGTACTCCAGGCACCAATAATTCTATAATATCTACTATTTTCCAAGTATTTTAAATTAGAAATTTTCTTTTCTTTGTCTTTTAGTTTTATCCCTTACCATTTCCTTTCAGTTGATAATTTAACATTCTTATTCTTTCATTTTTATTCTGTATATGAGGCTTTACAGTTTTCCTTGACCAATGCTTATATTTTATCTCATAAGATGTGTAGAGTTTCCATTATCATTAACTTCGAAAGTTCTAAATTTTGATGTCTCCCTACTCAACAAATTGTTTTGATTTTGAGGTGGGAGAAGTTTTAAATTTTTATTTTTATTTTCTATTTCTGTTGTATTGTGATAAGATAATGTTTGTGTTCTATTTTGTACTTGAGACTATTTTTGAATTCAGTTTTCATGACTTGTGTGGTTAAGAGCAAGTTCTGGTGATCTAATGTACAGTATACCAGTTATTAATGTGTTGATTGATTGTGATAATCACATTATATAGGTATGTAAAATCATATTGTACATGTTGAGTATATACAATTTGTCAATTGATTATTTTTTAAAATGAAGTATTTTTAATTTGAAGTTTATACATTCATAGATATTTATGACACCTTGTTGATGCCATTTTAATCTTCTATATTTGTATTTTATCTGTTTACCTTTGGTCAGGCTAAGAGTTACGAGTGCATTTCTGTCACTTTCTCTTTGCATGTTGGTAGTTTCTGCTTTATAACTTCTTATATCTTTATTGTGAATTGTGGTTTTTGGCATTGTAAAGCTTTCTGTTTTGTTTCACCAAATCATTGTTGGTATGAATCACACTTGTATATCTGATAACAATATTGCAAACCCTGCCTTTTCAGTGTTGCATTTATTTCATATACATCTATTTGTTGCCCTTAGTCTTTCTGGTCACTTTGATTAAGGCATATCTTTTGTATACAGTAGAGAGCTTCATTTGGTTTTGATAATCATCCTGGAAATAATCTTTGTTTTGAGTTAAGCCCATTTATAGTTATTGTTATGGCTTGTAAGTGTGGTCTCAATTTCTTCATGCTATTTGTGTTATGTTTTCTGCTTATATTAATTTTTGCTATCTTTATTCCTAATCTCTATGAAGTATGTTCTCCCTTTTTCTTATTAAATTGGCAGGTTTGAATATTTGTTTTTTTGTAGTTGTTGTTATTATACTGATACAGATTGTGGCATATTTTGAACTCTTATTTGAGATTGGTGTATTTTAGATCTTTGGTTTGTCAGTATGGCATTTAAATTTGTTTTCCAGCCATATGGCTATCATTATCTTATACTTACATTTCTTTATGAATCTTAATGATTGATAGAATTAATAGAGATTAAAAACTCTTCATCTTGTACTTCCTTTCTTTCAGTTACTTAAAAATATTACTTCACTGTGGTCTTACTCTCTGTTGCTACTGAGATATATGATGGAAAACTGATTTTTCCCTTTTTATAGTTACCTAGTCTTTTTTCATTAATGTTTTAGTACAATATAGCTATACATAATAGTGGGGTTCAGTTTGACACAATCATACATGCGTAGAATATAATTTACTCCATGTAAGTCCCCAGTGCTGCTTCTTTCCCTCCTCTCATCTCTCTTCTTTTACTCTAGTGGTCTTCCATTTATTTACTTTTTTTAAATTGGTGCTTTATAGATATACATAAAGGTGAAATTCACTGTGGTATATTCAAATATGTACATAGCAGGATGTAAGTCAGTGATCGAGCACTTGCCTTGCATGCACAAGGCCCTGGGTTCAATCCCCAGCACCAAAATAAATAAACAAATAGGTTGGGAAAATAGGTTGGTGGTAGAGCAGCCTCAGTTCAATCTCTAGTAGTGTGGGAGAGGGACCCTGCAAAAAGCTATAATCTAAATAAACTTCCTAGAATAAAATAAATTGAATCTTACATTTGAATGTACCTTCCTGGTGCTCAGAAAATTGACTTAAAATTATCAACTCCAGAACCCCTCATAGTAAAATTGTTAAATATTCAATGTAAAGAAGTGATCAAAGTCTCCAGATGAATAACACAAAGGCAGGAGAATTAGACTGGCATCAGACTTTCTCCAAATTACATAAAGTGCAAGGCAGCCGTGGAAAAGCATTTCAAGAAAACAAGGAAACCAAGAATAGTGTATGTGAATATCTGTGTGAATCAATAACTATAAATCAAATGGGACAGTAGCTATAAAGAACAAATACAGGGTGGCACAGGAGTACCCTTGAGTCACTTCCTAGTGATTTAACCTCCAGGTCATAACTGATTGAATAGGGAGAAGGGGATTTAAGCCGGGTAGACCAACTAGAGTGCACCTGGTTTTTTCCCTCTGTTCCTATACCTTTATCCCCATTCCCCAGAATCATCTTCATCTTCCTACCTCCTCCTCCATCCTTTTCAGCTACTCATTTAGCTGGCTCTATAGACCTCATTACTGGGAGTGCCTTCCAGTAGGTTGTGGAGAATGGGGGTGGTGGTCAGAGATCTGGATATTTCTTTCCTCAGTCTCTTTCTGTCTCATTACTATGTCTTGACAGTGGTTGTATTATCTTGTTGGGAAACACCTCCCCCAGACTCCCTCAAGGGTAGGGGTGCTGGAGGCCTCTTCCTGTTGCTGGATACAAGATCCTTCAACCTCCCTTCTTGTTCTCTCTTATTTTTTGCCCCAATCTCTGAAACTACTTCCCTAATTAAATTCTACTGCAAAGCAACAGATGAGGAAGCCTACTGTTTTCCTGTCCAGTGAGACACAGCAGTATCCTTGTTATGAATTTAGCCCACTTTTTCCGTCAGAATATTCTAACCTGGTTTTATTTTTAGTTGACAGAAAATTTTTCTTTTGTGCTTGGATTTCTGCTTTCTGTTTAAAAATTTATAAGCTGTATTGATATAGTTCTTAATGTTCTTCTATGAGTGGTTTCAGTTAGAATAAAAATGTAAAATAAAACAAAGTTATTTTTAAAAATAGCCTAGGAGGATATATAACCAACTATTAATAGTATATTTTCCTCTGGGTACGGGAGTACAGCAGGATTTATTTTCTTTTCTCAATTATTATAGATAATAATCATGTTGTTAGTATCAGAAAAATAATATATATTCATTTTAAAATTCAGCTAATTTCACCAGGTGTGGTGGCCCACACCTGTAATCCTATCGGCCTAGGAGGCTGAGATAGAAGTTCAAGTTCAAAGCCAGCCTCAGCAAAAGTGAGGCAGTAAGCAACTCAGTGAGACCCTGTTTCTGAATAAAATACAAAATAGGGCTGATGATGTGGCTCAGTGGCTGAGTGCCCTTGAATTCCATCCCTGGTATCTACCCCCAAATTCAGCTAATTTCTATATATAAACTATACTTTCAATTTTGTACATAGATGCTTATTGGAGGAAGTAATATTAGACATAATTTTATTTAATCCATTTAATAGATGAGGAAAAAATAATAAATATGAGCAAAATAATATATTTTACATTTCAAAATGAATAAAATATACATTAACCTATTATCTTATGTAATCCAATATATACAAAATGGATATATTCCCTACCCACTTAAAGTGTTACAATGGCTTCAAAATTTAAGGGAATTTCTTATTGCTAATCATGTGTGTTTTAAAGGATTTTCTACCTAAATGGTCAGCCTACAACAGGTCTCATGAATCATAACTTAAGTGAGCCAGGGAAATAAATTTTATCTACTATAATTATAGAAGGACATTTAAGCAAATGTATTTTTAAATTACATGCACTCACATCATATCTTAATGGGTTGTTGTAAATCTACAAATAACTACTTGTGAAAACTTCATGCAAGTTTGCATGGTGGAGGGAGACATGCCCTCACTGTGCTAGGATTAGGCACTGGCCCCTCTCTGTGTGTCTGTCATCAGCTCATGAGCTTCAGTTTCTCCATCACTACATTTGAGAATAATGACTCTCCTCAGGACACTCCTATTTCGTCCAGTGATTTTGAGGCTGGAAAGTAAGTGCATCAACATGTGTCAATTTCTTGCAGCCAAGTTGATTCTTGTCATTCTCTTTAACTTGCATGTACAAACCATCAACCAGGAAAGTTTCGTCCTATGCAGTCTAGTAATATCTCATATTTATATCAGACTTTACTGTTTATGCTATAATTTCTATCCATAATACTACTTGATTCTTGCAGGAGCGCTGAGGTGTAGGTAGAGTGGAATCATTTTTCCTTTTTGTATCACGAAAATTATATTTGGAGGTTATTATGATAGAAGTAGTAAAACTGATGGTTAATAGAAACACTAGAGGGACAAAGGAGAAAGATGTACTGTGACAGCAGAGACTGGTGATCATTTCTGAAGAAGGAAGAGGTAGGAAAAGATAATCTCCTATTTGTGTCTATAGATCAGCATATAGACGACAACCTTCAGAATTCTCATTGTGTACTCTGATAAATGAAATGTTTTGGACATACCTCTCTATATTTCAGTTTTAAACACCAATTATATAGTTTCCTCTCTATGTCTGTAGTAGGTTTTCATCTTCTCCTATATTGCTTATGCTTACAAAGTAAGCTTTTTTACATTTTTTGAACAAGTTGGCCCAGGACCCATTGAAACTTTCTGAAAGACTTTGAAATCAAATTAGTGTATTCTGTTTCCAATTTTTAAAAGTGAGCATATATGACAAAATTTTAAATAGGTGGTGTACTGATTGTTTTTTGAATAAAAAATGATACTATGTTAGAAAAATTTCCAAATATCAGTTTCCAAAAATTTCATCCCTTTTTTTTGAATGAAGGACTTTTCTCATTCACTGTTAAAATATCATCTTTATTTCGAAAGGTCCAATTAATTGTGTATATATTTTTAAAAATCTGCTTGGGAGTCCTTTTAAAAATGAAAAATCAAGAATTTGAAAGAATGTGGAATGTTATTATCATTATTGTTATTATTATTAGGTACCAGGGATTGAACTCAGGGGTACTCGACCGCTGAGCCATATCTCCAGCCCTATTTTGTGTTTTATGTAGAGACAGGGTCTCACTGAGTTACTTAGCACCTTGCCATTGCTGAGGCTGGCTTTGAACTTGGGATTCTCCTGTTTTAGCCTCCAAAGTGCTGGGATTACAGGCATGTGCCACTGTGCCTGCCTGAATGTGGAACTTATTATGTATATATTCTTTAGCTCTTTTAAGTGCTTTGCCATGAGCAAAAATTCTGTGTGTGAAATTTTAATGTTTTCTCTTCATTTTATTATCAGATACTTAAAAGTTCAACATTTTAAAATTCCAATTTTTACACAATTAGTCCTGACACCCTGTAGCACTTGGTGCATTTGAGGTTGTGACCTTTTGCTGTACCTGCTTGCCTATGTGGTAAAAGAATATAATATTACCTTGGGACAAATGAATAGATGAATAATAAATGAACACAAATTAGCTATCCATATCATTTAAAGATTCTAGTTAAAGCACATCTTCAGTGGTTAGACTTGCATTTTCATGAATCTTTGTATTTCTAAAATTAAAGATTTTTTATTTGTAAAAAATTAAAGAATTTTATTTTTGAAAATGTATGCATATATGTACTCTTTTAGTGTTTCACAAACAATAGTTCTTGATGTGTTACTGAAACAATCTAGGAAATACTGTATGCTGAGATGTTAGAAAAACTGTATAACAGTGTTTCCATATTCATGCAATTCAGTCTAATGCTTGTTTTTTTCAAAATATCTATGCATTATCTGGTAAAGAGTATCATTATCTGGTAAAAAAAATACATTGAATTTGATATGTTGATGTAGCCATTTAGCTGTTTTTATTGCTTCAGCTAGAAAAAGTGCTTCCCTTAAAGCCAAGTTTTCTTTTCTTGGCTTGTACTTTGAAATAAGAGTCTCAAAAGAGACTTTTTATCTTTTTATTGCATTTCATGAATTTTTGTTGTATCCTGGATTACATGACTTGCTGTAACATCGTGGAGATTTGTTTCTGGATTATGGATGATTTGTTCGTCTGTGTTTGTTAATCATGATGATTTCATACATTTGTTAGCTAGTATCTCCAGGCACAAGTTATAAGCATATATCATGTAATTAGGGAAAAATGTATTCTTAACAATAGTGAATGTATGTGTAGATCATATTTCAAATGATCTTGATTAATCCAAGGTCTTCAAGCCTACTTCTTGTCTGATGTGATTAGATTATCATTTTTTAAAACTTCAGGGCTGACAAAGAGCTTTCATTTAGGATAGAAAAAGCATCAACTCTGCTTTTGTTGCTTCTTGTTCTTTCATATTAGTATTATACACAAACTTTTTTTTTTTTTTTTGCAGTGGTAGGCAAGTGGGCAGAGATTCTGTAAAGTGCTTATCCCTTTTGGGGTGGTTCAGTTTGGTGAAAAAAGGATGGCATAAACTGAAAATCCATTTAATGAGCCTTAGATGTGGTAAAATATGTTGCAGTATATTGAAAGTAAGCAAAGTTATGATGCTACTATCATCTGCTCTGTGTGGGAGCTTCTCTCCCTCTTGGTGGTAGAAGGCTAGAAATGTGATGTCTGCACAGAGATATGATGTAGATCCATATGTTAAATATAGTTCCTGTGTTTATTTTTGTACAAATACACGTTTAAATAGAAATACAATTCCTATGCTTTCTTAAGCTACAATGTGACATCTTGTCCAACACTAGGACAATATAGCCTGGTTTCAGACATGCCTACTCTAGACAACTTGGTGTGGGGAAAAGCAACAACAGCATGTGCATTGAACTATTAACAATGAGTTTTTTAAGGTTCCTATCACAGTTTAGAGTGGTCAGTCTTGTAATGCATACACATATTTCTTCCCTCCCTCCTTCCCACCCTTCCTTCCTTCCTTCCTGGAATTGAACCCAGGGGCACTCAACCTCTGAGCTACATCCCAAGCCCTTTTTTATATTTAGAGTCAGAGTCTCACTGACTTGCTCAGAGCCTTGCTAGCTGAGTTGCTGAAGCTGGCTTTGAACTCGAGATCTTCCTGCCTCAGTCTCCGGAGCCACTTGGATTATCAGCGTGCACCACTGCAGCCAGCTGTACCCACATATTTCTTAAAGCACAGAACCTATAGAAGATATCCTTGTTAACAATTTTGAATGCTATCCTAAAAGAGGATGTATGATTTGTTGAAAATCCCTTACCCCCAAATTTACCACCCTGGCTTTAACTTTATACTCCTTCATGTCAGTAGTAGACACTTGTCCCTCAGTGGAGAAGAATTATCCACTAGGTAAAGCTGTCTTAATTTACTGACCTCACTCTACTATAATATTCATAGATGAATATTTTCTCTATATAATGTTTCCTATATTAGACCACATAGGCTATAAAAATTAGAACTACATATTTTTCCCATTTAGGTTTACCTACTCAGTATCAAAGATTAGTCTCAAAAAGTTCCAGTAGGCTCTAGAATGTCAAACATCATGGCTACCTCTTATTCATCTCTCTTTTTGTTACTTACATATTTCTTGGTTTTGTTGGTGACTACTTGTCCATGATGCCAATGCCCTTCAAAGCCAATGTCTTGAACATCTGAGGTCTTGCCTCTGTTGTCTGCCAGCCCAATGTCCAGACCACACTGGTTTCTAAAATGAAGGCACTAAATCTGCCTGTTGTCACCACAGAAGGCACCGTGGCTGCTTCTGACATCTGTTATCATCATTGTGGAGGTGTCAAAAGACTGATGAAGAAAGGGAGTGATGTCCCCAAGTCAAGCAGCTTTGCAGTTAACTTTGAGGTCTCTCACAGCAGAGGGTCTAGACCAAGGAAATGATCACAAAATATTTATTAAATAAATTTTATGATGAGATATTGCATTATAGGCTTTAAGGATCTCATGCTTCACTTTTAGGATTTGCCAAAATTATAATTCACTGGATTTACAAGTAATAGTTTATTTAATGCCAGCCATGTCTCCCTTAAAACATCTCTTCTTCCAAGTAAGCTTCATGAGTCCAGAGACCCAAGCCTGTGGGACCAGCACAGCTGATGCCCCTGACTCTCGACATCTTGAGGCTATTTTATATTTAACTTGCTCTTCTACCCTCAGGCCCTCAGAGAGGAGTTAAAGGAAACTAGGCAGTTGTGAGAAATTCTGCAGGCATGACAGCCACGTGCACATGTTTTGCAGAGACTTCCACTCCACTAATTGACAAGGCTGCTATCTCTGAAATCCAAGTCGGTGTTTGCACTGAGGCCATGCCCCTGTCAAGACATTTCACACCAGTGACTTAGTTGCAAAGACAGACCAATTTAGGGATATGCAGAACTCCTTGTTAAACAATTTTGCAAAGGTTTACAGAAGTTTCTGACACTGCACGGTTTTCTGCAAGGTATTCACCCCACTTTCTGTCTCTTCTTCATTCTAAATCATGGTGCGAAGGCTCTCCTGACCCTTTCTGGCCACCTTGTTATGTTCCTCAACATAGATATTTCCCTTAATGAAATCACTGCATGCTACATCCCATTTTTGTGTTTGTTTCTTGGAAGAACCTGATTAAAAGAGTAAGGTAATTAGAATCTTTCTTCTCTCACTGGCCTACTGCATGTGATGAAATGTGTACGTTTTAGCTTTTGCTTTTTAGAGTGGGATTTTTTTCCCCCATGAAGGCTGTTGGTCTTTCATGTTCCTAAATCCATGAAATGCTTTCTTCCAAATTTTACTCTACTTGCCTAACACCCTATGTCCATGGTCTGGGTATGCAATGTGACTATAAATATGAAAATACTTACTTCTGGTTACGGATGAGACAGTGAAAGAAGACAGGAGACAATTGATCTTGAACTATTGGGAGCATAGAGAAGCAAGATGGGCACAGCCCTGTGCTAAATGCTGGGTGACTCATTAGACCTGGGAAATTTGAGAAATCACAAACTTTTTCATAAATTATTACTAGTAAAGAGGAAGTTTTTTTTTTTTGGTAACATATTGTATTTTTGCATTTATTGCTGTGAGCAGAGAGAGGAAAGAGGTTTTGGAAGAAGAAAAGGGCAAAACAAATGCACTTTGTGAGCAGCAAAATAACAAAGCATTAGTAGACTAAATGAGAATGTATGGGAGAGCCAACAACACAGCATGATGGAAAAATACAGAGCACTCAGGATTTGTGCTGATAATTTTGCTCTGTAAAATTAGAATTCTGTGGGATAGCTTTCTAATTTGTATCAATTACTGGCTTGTATTGGTCTATTACAGTTATCTTATGAAGTCACATAAATTAGATTTGACCAATCAGATCTTACTTAAAAATAAAACTATAGTGTAGTGAATTACAATTGTATTTGGAAGGCAAGGAACTACTTAGTATAGAAACAAAACAGAAAAAACACAGCAGAATTTAGATAAGATAAAAAACCAGCTTGCAAAACATGTCCATCACTCATTGCTAAAATTACATAGGTAGCCTCACTTAAACTGAGTGATCTGAGGTCAATGAATTTGCCAGTTGACTCAGATTGCACCAAATAAAACAAGTAGCTTTCAGCATATTAATTTGTGTGTGCTTAGGATGTATTTTCAACACATGATGAAACCCTTAGACTCTATAAAAGATGGAATATTAGGAAAATATTCTCTTCACAATGAGGACCAAAAGTCTGTGCTGTTTGCTGAGCTGGCATAAATCTTGAGAATGATCTGAAGGAGTTGACTGACTATACTCAGTCTAAGAGCTTCATGTTGGCACAGTACCTCTCTGATCATCTCTTAAATCTAGAAGGGGCTCTTCCAACTGGAAAATATGATATAGTTTGAGAAACCATAGCATCATGTCATGACTTACATATTTTAACAACCTGATGATGAAGTGAAATGTGGGCACTAATAGGACTTGTGGTGATACCTAAGACTTGAAATCAGAGAAAAATGGAAGGGTTCAGAAGCTAAAACTCATGACAGGATATAGTAATTGTGTAGCACTGGGCCATTTTTTGCTGCTGTTATTGTTTCCTGTCAGACTATTAGGAGACTCTAGTTCCTTTCAGGTAAACTTAGGCCTACATTCTTGCAAAGTCTGAGTGAATGGTGTTAGGCTTCCAGGATGTCAAGACAGTGGATCAAGTCGACAGACATAAGACCTTTGTGGAAGATACTGTTTCTCATGACCATAAAATCTTTGACAAACATGCCAGCTTGCAAGTGAAAGTAGCATTTGTTGTGATGTATTTGATGTATTGCTGTGGGAAAATACAGCAGTGGCTACTAGTCTGGTGCTAGATTCAAGAGGACAGTTTCATTCAGGGTCTGCCAGTGATTCAGAATGGATGGTTGATTTTTTAGCTAATAAAAGGTACAATAAAAAGAATGAAAAGTAGGGAAGAAGGAGAGGAAAGGAAGAGAGCAAAGAAAATACTAAAATGAAAATAAAGGGAAAATAGGGTAGGGAATGACAAAATCACACATTCCCTTTTGACCTCATTTTCCTGGAAACTTTCCAGATGTTGGAAAAATTTAATTTATTTTTTTGCTTTTCAAGATAATTTTTCATGTTTCTCATGTTAGGAATTCATTTCATGAAGTATTTTGTCTGCTAAATATCCATTATAATTTGAGACACTAGTTCTGTTAGGTTTTTGAAATATTAAACATAAGTTGGGGATGATGATTTCTACTCAGACACTCTCAATGGAGCCCACTGCTTCTACCTTAAAGAGGTTAATTCTGTAAACACTGTATAGAAACACAGTGTAGTACATTGCCCTGTCAGGAGCCCTCCGCATCTGCCACAGCAGGCTTTGGACCTTGAGTACCACCTCAGTCTGTTCACATGCATTGTCTGATCTGCCTTCTCCAAGGGTCCTTCTAGTCCCTGTATATGAGAAGATCTGAAGCAATGACTCTTTCTTCTTCCCAGCCTTTGAGTCATGAAAGCCTAACTGTATTCTTTTGGTTCCTAGATGGTCGTCTTTAGCATTTTGTATTGGAAATTTAGAAATTAATGGTTAAAGTTTGGTAGTTTTACTGTTTTATTCTATGTCATGTAATTATTTTTGATAATCCATCCAAGGAAAATGGATATTTAACTCTTGAAATCACATTATTAAACTGTGTTGTCTTTGAAAAAATAATTTCTAATGTTTATCATTGCATGGCTATAAAATTATTCAGCATATCAATAGTAAAGTCCTGGTTGAAACCAGCCTGAAGGTGTAAATTGATTGCCGCTGCATTGTGTCTTTGGTCTTTGAAAATAAAAGGGAAATGTTCTGAAATCATTTTTTGCTAAAAACCCAAATAGTCTCTACTCATTTACAACTTATTAGATTGTCAGATGAACATTTCCTTGACCACTTTCTACCATATGGAATAGTTGTATCTTAAGAATCATTAGTACTTATAACTTTTTTTGAGTAAGAAGGAGGATGTTTTATTACCTTATGTTGACATCAAATTGTTTTCCATGATGAAATTGAGCTTATATAGCATTTGCATGAAGATTTTAAAAATTAGACTTTAGATATTTTCAAATATCTTGATGATTTTAATATTAATGGCAAAAGTGTATGCAATAAGATAAAATATTTTTAAATCTTTCCTTTTACTATAATACACTGAAATACATTAGGATACAAGTCAAGAGTCTTTTGTTAACTGTAATGATGAAGTTGTAAAAAGAACAAAATGTTCTGACACCAACCCTCTTTGGAATATTTTGTTTACATTAATTTCCAGCTCAGCAAGCCTTCTTGATGGCCACACCAAATGTTTCATGTTAATTCAACGTGTAATTCATTTCAGTTTCATTAATCTTGTCATGCATAGTTCTCAAATAAAGCCAGATGCTGCAGAATTATTTTGTTCAAAGTACAAAACAAACTTTTGCAGGTGAAAAGTTTTAGTGGAGATTCAGAAGAATAATAGGTAATGATTGCTTAATGATCATAATTCTTTATAATTTTACAAAGAACAAAATAGAAATTCACATCACAAAAGAACACAAAATTAAAAAAATAGAACTTTGGGCAGGAAAGAGGAGAAGAAAACAGTCACTTGCTATTGGAACGGGTGTATCTGAACTCCAGGTGCTTCCCTGTGGATCACTCATTTACTCCACAGGTAGATGTCACAGTGTAGCCTGCCTCTTGACCACGTTATATATTCATTTATGGGCAAATATCATTTTATTTGGTTTACAGAGAAACACACCTTCTTAATGTCACTCAAATTCATAATTTAATGAATCTTCCAGACTCAGAATAAAAAAAATTTAGGACTTCAAGGGGCCTTGGAGATGATCTGGCTTGATCGTTTTACATTGGAGGAAGTCAACCTCCAGAGACCTAATGTGACTCTTCAGATTATGTTGACTTCAATCAGGAAGAATCTGGTTCTGACTGACAAAAATCCCTTGTTTCACTTACAAATGAACAAGTGCTCCATAGATACCAGAGTAATATCCCCCATCTCCAAGTGTATGAGGATTATTATGAACAGAAATCACTGAACTATAGTAACAATGGGCACTATTTACTGAGTCACTTGTAGATGCTATCCACTTGACCTATATTATTTATAATTCCAACAACTACTTTGTGAGCTGGGAGGAGTTGTTTCTTATCTTACTGCTGGAGTGTGGAATGAAATAGTCTGGAAAGGCAGGTGGGAGTCAGATTATGTAGGATTTTTTAGATGAGGTTAAAATTTTATAACCCCAAGACTTTCAAAAAATGAGTATTCAAGAAACATCAGTTCCTTTACCATTTGCTCATCTCCATGGATTATGAGTGTATCCAACCTCAACTGTAGGGCAAAGAAGGGGTAGTGACACCCTGTTTGTAACTGTGCATATGGAAAAATAAACAAAATATGAAGTGAAATTTAGGACTCTTAAAACTTTTGTCCTCCAATTTGGACCGGATACACTCACTACTCATCGCTGTGTTGGCTGCAATTGGCATTCTAGGGAAAATTGGAGAGCTGTCAGAGTTTGTGTCTTGGTTTCCTAACTCCTTCAACTTATCTTCTGCCCTGCCCTACAGATATGAAATGTCTTTCATATAACTCCATGCAAATGCGCATTCAAACCACCAATATATTAATTTGAATTGAAATAAAACTGAGGCAAGCCAGGTGTGGTGGCCCACGCCTGTAATCTCAGCAACTCAGGAAGCTGAGGAAGGAGGATTGCAAGTTTGAAGCCAGTCTCTGCAACCTAGCAAGGCTTCTGAGCAACTTAGTGTGACCCTGTCTTAAAATAAAAAATAAAACAAGTTGAGGATTTGGCTCAGTAGTTAAGCATCCCTGGGTTCAGTCCCTGGTACCACCCATCCCCCATTAAAAAACAAAGAAACAAACAAAAACAAAGTAGTAGGCTTTTACATGGTGAAAACCTAGTCTATGTAACACACTTCAACAGTGATGTCTGTGTTTTGGACAAATGTTAGCCAAGAGGTAGTTATAACTGTTAGATGATGTGAGAAAAGATATTTTTTAGTAAAGGCATCTTGCATCCTCAGACTGATTCATTAATATTCTGACCTGGAAACACGAGGCATTAGGCATAGATTAACGTGTAGTCACCTGCCCACTCTTCCTTCATTCCCTTTAAGAAATCTTAGCGTTATAACAGTAACAAAAGTTACTTCTTATTCTAGGTAGGAATTGGCCTAGCACACCACCCACATTTGTTTTCTACTTTAACAGTGATCTCATGCATACTGAGATTTGAGAGTAAAATCCTAGAACCAAGCTTGAAAGGCAGCAGAGGTCATCTTGTTCTTCCATCCTCCACGTCTTCTCCTCTCTGATCCCAGCTGCAATACCCCAGCAAGACTGCCCACTTATCATTAGTAGGACAAATTCCTCTAGTCAAAGATATCCAGAGAATCTCAAAAATGCACATTTAATCTTGGATTCTTTAAAGCTCTTTATACACGTTTGATAATTCTCCCACCCCAGATCATAAACATTGCAAATTGGATTTTGACAAAGTCTGTGGTCCTAAAATATTAATGTTCATCCTTCTATTTTTTTTTTGTCTTCCTCTTTTTTGATTGTCTCACTCTCATAAATAATTGTTGTGCCTGTATCATTCTACATTTCTGCTGTTGCTAAATTGCCAATGTTGTGATTCCTTTGTTCTTCTTAGTAAAAGGACTTGTTTTATATTATCACTAGCACTGTCCCTAGAAAACATAAGTTCATTCATTAAGTCCATCCATTTGTTTGTTCATGTATTCATTCATTGTTCACAGCCAGGCATTCTTCTAGGCCCTGATGGTACCAGAGTGAGCAAAAGGAAGTTTGTGAACCAAGCATTTTGACCCCTGACTTATATGTTCACTTTTTAAATAATGACCCCCAAAGTTTATACCAGTCCTCTGAAATTATATACATATTTAATTATTTGTAGGTTAAGAATGATAATATTCTGGAGTTCTTTAATTCCTGAGTTTTTAATTATCATTATATCATGAATATCAAGAAGATTAATGTAAGAATGTCTTCCCCATAAGCCTTTTGTTACTGCTAAGAATTGGGTGCTTTATTTTCCCCCTTCCAGGATCTCAGTAGATTCATCTTCAACTCTCTCTTTTTGGGGGGGAGGGTACTAGAGATTAAACTCAGGGGTACTGGAACACTGAGCCACATCCTCAGCCCTATTTTGCATTTTATTTAGAGACAGGGTCTCACTGAGTTGCTTAGCGCCTCGCCATTGCTGAGGCTGGCTTTGAACTCGGGATTCTCTTGTCTCAGCCTCCCAAAGTGCTGGAATTGCAGGCATGTGCCACTGTACCCAGCTTCAACTCTTAATGCTTTAGTCCCCACGTTCCCACCTTATCCTCTTAATGGTGTTGTCTCTTCCCATTTCAGAAAGTCAGAATCTTGTTCTGATTTGAATTAGAATTTTCAAAGCAGGATTTTTCATGTGGCATTCTTGCCCTCAACTATCTCTTAAATCTTCTTACTGCTAAGAGCATTTTGATCAAAATCTATTGGTAAGTGCTGAAGACTTTTTTTTGTTTTGTTTTTGGTATAATCCTTTGTAGTTTCTCTTTCTAAATCTTAGGTTTCATTTCAAACACATCATCTTTTTCACTTTGTGTGTTGTCTGTTTGAAAAAACATTTCCTCTTTAAAGAAAATTACCTGTACTAGTTTTAAGGAGCAAGACCTACAATTGTAACCATCCTCAGCTTTTTAATGAGGAAGCATTGAGCTCCTGTACACTGGTTTTATCCAATCTTTCTTCCTCTAGTTGCAGATACCTGGTGGATCTTCTGGTCAAGTGGATCCTGGATTTCCATAAGATTATAAAAAATGATCCTGATGGCAAGGGTGCTCCACAGCTGAAGTCACACAAGAATAAAAGGTGAGCACAAATACATTCACACTTTTTATTGGCTAGTACGTTCCCTATGAATATCATTTTCTTTCTGTTTTACTTATTTCCATTTCTTTTCTACCACAAAACCAAAAAAAAAAAAAAATCATTTGTGGCTGGTCTACTGGTTTTGCTTCATTGATGCCATTGTGTTTCCTTTTCACTTTTTTTTTTCTTGTTGTAGTTTTGAATTTTATCCTCGCATTTCTTGCCCCATGCCTCTGACATTCTTCTTTTGATTTTCTAGAGAAATACGCACGGTTTGAGCCATTTTGGGACTATCTGCACCTGGACACCTTCATTCAATTTGCATATTGATATTTGTCTCAATTTTAATAAAAATATGTTTTATGAAGTGATCTTGAAACTTCATGAATTCCTGTGGACTTCAAGGGGTTGCTAGAGCAACCTGTTCACTTTCACTTCAGTTTTCTTCACATTCAACCTAGAGAGGCATGGGGATGCTGGTCACGTATCAACAGCTTTTCAGGCAAAGGTTATTTCAACAGATCTTGAATAGGAAACCATCTGTTAGATCAATAGCTTTTAGACATTTTCTTCATATTTTGCTCCTCTGTCATGTTCTGTGATTTTTTACCAAAGTTCAGACAATCAGCTACTTTCTGTTTCTTTGTGATACCTAACACTATGTGTCACTCTAAGACTCTGTAAGGACAGCATTTATGTAGTCCAACCACTTTCTCCTTCAATCACTGGGACTCTGTTCATTAAGAATGGTATATCTCATCTAATTCACCACTTTTCTTCATTCTACATGTGTAATCTTATGTAGGGAGAGGCTTGCAGTATTTATTCTGTTCTATGAATTTTTGAGTTTTCACCTTTGGTTTTTCTCAGAGTGTTATTCTTCAGGGTTAAAAATTCTCTTAAGTCATATAAATTTGTTCTTATATCTTCCTGTAAAATTTATCATCTTTTGGAGGAAAAAAAAAAAGCCATTGTTACTGCCCGATCAGAAAAGCAGTATTTTTCTCAGCTTGGTTTTTTTCCTACCTATGCTTGCTACCAGTGTTTTGAGTCACTTTACTTTGGAAAGTATGTTGTTTATTTGAATTTATATAAGTATTTGTATTATTTGGATCCTCATTAGGTTCTTTACCAGACCTCCCCCTTTATTTATTTATTTTTGGACTGACGATTGAACCTAGGGTGCTCTACCACTGAGCCACATCCCCAGCCCTATTTTGTATTTTACTTAGAGACAGGGTTTCACCGAGTTGCTTAGTGCCTCGCTTTTGCTGAGCCTGGCTTTGAGCTCACGATCCTCCCGAGCCACTGAGATTACAGGCATGCACCACTTTGCCCAGTTTAGACCTCACCCTTTAAATCCTTCTAACTTCAACTATAACTATTTTTTTGGTGGAGTGCTAGTGGAAACATCTTATATCCTTAAATTATTTTTCTTTTTGGAGGGGAATCAAAGCACCTTCTAACTTAGGGCATTTTCAGTTTGTTATTTGTTGAAAATATAGACTGTGTGTTAAAACAAACACACACACACTGGTTTCTTGCTTTCTGTGGATGCCAGTGTGAAGTTCTCCACATGCCTCATTGTGTTTGTCAGCTTATAAGTAGCAATGCCTGCATCTTAGGATAACATTTTCATGGGAAGAGAAAAAATCACTCTGTGTGAATGTTTTCCCCATTTTTAATGGTTTTAGTTTGTTACTAATGCTCCCTTCTCTTCCTGTTTTTGGTCCCTCATATTCAAATGTTCTGTTTCTTGATTTCTTCTCCTGTCTTTCTGGAAGTCTTCCTACCCTGAATCTTGCAGTGTGGTTGCAATGACCCATTCTCATACTTTCAGGATCTTCTCTCTAAATACCCTCTGCCCACCCACTTTCATTCCTAATTGATCAAATCAGCTTTCTTGGTGTATAATTTATATACATCAGAATTCTGTAACTTCAAATGAAGAATTTGATGCATTTGTACAAATATATAGTTATATAGCTACCACACTCATCTTGATAAAAGGAAAACATTTCCATTATACACGTAAAGTTCATTCATATGGTAATTGACTAAGCAAACATTTTCTCTAAAAGTTTTCTCTGACTCTTCATCCAAAACTTACCCACTTCTGTGTCTCTACTGAATGATCATCTTTCAGATCCTCTGTTCAATGATCTTCTTTATCCTCTCATTCCCATACCATAAACCTGTGCTTAGTGTTAATCCCTCCCATCTCTTTCTAAAGCCCTGTCTGGAGATCTCATGCAGGAGACTCTCCTGCATCTATGCAGGCAAATTTTCCTGCTTTATTGGTTCTTTCCTTCTGTTCTGCATCCTGAACATGTGCATCTTCCTGCCTGTTTTTATTATTTCATGGTTCTTGGCAATCTAAATCACAGAATTGTATAAGATTTCACTCACTCCTTTCTTCATCAATAAAAACAGTGGTGAACTTGTTTTTAAAATAGCTATTTTTAAAAATTACATGTTTATTTAAAAATAAATCAGACAAATAATAGAAAGCATAGTTTTCTAATCCTTGTCTGGCCCTAAGTGAAAACCATCCAGCATTGATTAATCCCTCCTTGTCTTTCCCCCGTTTTACTCCTTCTTTATATTCCTAGATGGAAACATGAGAACTTTTCTTAAGCCACTATTGTGTGATTAATTTTTTACTAGTCATATAACACGCTTATTGTTTCAAAGAGAATAAAAAAAATCTCCTTGGGCTTTCTCTTCCTCTTACTACAGTTTCCCAAATTACCTGTATGTTTACTGCCTGATCCAGTGCTATGTCGAGTGTTTTAACTCCTATACATATCTGAGGCTGTGGAAAGACCTTGGATATTGGGACAAAGTACAACTCCAAAAAGAAAAAATATCCTGCATTATGATTATGAGCATTTGACATGAAGCTTCCTCAAATCTCACTTTCTTCTTTTATGAAATACAAACAATACCATTCAGGACACTGAAGTGATAAAAATTAGAGTATAGTAAAAGTTGATTTTAATATATATACATCCTAGAGATAATATACATAGATCATCTAACACAACATCTGGCCCATATAAAGTGTGCTAAAGTTGGTATTGTTTTAGCAAATGAGAACTTTGAATTCTAATTTAAAAATAACAATGAGCACATAATGTCTTGAAAATAGTGTCACAACTGATTTTTCCCCTCCTGTAGAAGTTTCTACAGATTTTCTTTTTTAAAAAAAGATTTTAACTTCATTTTTTATTTATTTATTTTTATGTGGTGCTGAGGATCCAACCCAGTGCCTCACCCATGCTGGGCAAGCTAAGCAAGCACTTTACCACTGAGCTACATTCGCAGCCCTCTACAGATTTTTTGTTTTTTGTACCAGGGATTGAACTCAGGAGCACCCGACCACTGAACCACATCCCCAGCCCTATTATGTGTTTTATGTAGGGACAGGGTCTCACTGAGTTGCTTAGCACCTCACTGTTGCTGAGGCTGGCTTTGAACTCGAGATTCTCCAGTCTCAGACTCCCTAAGTGCAGGGATTACAGGCACACACCACCATGCCCAGCTTACAGATTTTCTTGATCTTTTTTCTTGTATCCTCCTTCGCTAGATTCTAGATTCTAGGATTCTAGAGAACAGAGCAGGCAAATCAGATCTTCACTCTGTATTTTTTCCTTCATGCCTTCATTGGTTTCGATTTTCTCTTGCCTTTTAACTAGGTTTCCAGTTTTGTTCTGTCTTTTGTGTAAGTCAATGTCCATTTTCAAGTGACCTGATCTTGCCTTTCACAAAAAGGGTGGGAGAAGTAGGGTGAAAAAAAAAAGATAAAGTGAAATCTTAGTGCACCAAATTTTCACCAACTTGTTTACATTTTGCATACTGAGATTTTCTATCTCTTTAAATAGAAAATCCACAAATGTCACTCTATAACCTCTGCATCTCCCTATCAGAGAGGGAGATCACTTGGGCTTTTTCCAGGTAAAATCCATTGGTTTTGTAAACTTGCAACAACATGCAAGTGTGGCTCTTACTGTTCTATAAATTAGAAAATTAGGATCCACACAGGCTATTTGCTACAGACTAATGAAGCTGTCAAGTGTATTGAAGTCTCAACTGATTTCCATGGCAGGAAATAGGTCTCTTTTACCTGGCCAATAGGTCTCTCTAATTTAGTGCTTCTGAAAAATCTGGCTACTTATATGAATAATCTGAGGAGGTTTAAATCATACTACATGCTTGACATATACCAGGCCTAATTCAGAATATCTGAGGAAAGAGCTCAGGCATTTGTAGTTTTAAAAAGCTCTCCAAGATGATTCCAATATGTAGCCAGGGTTGAGAAACATTGCTGTAATTAGATATCTATTCTCCAAGCTCCTTTTATTTTTAAATTTAATTTTAATGGTCCCAGAACCAAGGAAGTAATTTTCAAAATACCTTTTTTTTTTCCTGGTGTAATATGTTATTTAACAAAACGAGGAACAGTGGAGTTGCTTGGGGTGAGAGTGTAGAGGTCTACTTAACTAGGATGCCTCAGGCTTTGTCTGAACTCATAGGGCCACTAACAGTACTGTTTGACTGTCCTTAGCCAAGCCAGGGTGTGCAGTGGTATAAGGTGTATAGTGAGTGCATTTGTGGGCCATCTGGCCATTTAACCTTGTAGTCCATCAATCAACTGTTCAGGACCTAGAGAACAAATTCCTGGCCGGTTGCCTCCAGTGGTTTAGTCTGATGCTGCAAAACATTACCAGTTTCTACCTGCGCTATGATGTGAAAAATATTGAAATTGCAGTTCTAAGAGATTGTGTTTGTTGGTTGTTTTGGCGTTTTGTTTTCTAGTGCTGGGATGGAACCCAGGGCACCTCATACATGGTAGGCAAGCACTCTACCACTGAGCTACACAAGAATAAAAGGTGAGTTACATGAATTAGTCAGTTAATGATTTCATGGCACAAACCCTTCAACAATTAATAGTCTAATGAACAATTTTTATCATCTTTACAAAAAATTTTCAAGCTTGTGTATTCACCGTTTTTGCTTTGTCTTCTTTCCATTGTTTCTTCATGATATTTTTTTAAATGCTGCATAAATAAAAATTAATACATAACTTGTCAAAACAGATGACACTCAACCAAGGAATCATCTTCCATCTTCCATCACAATTGCTCAGGATTTCTCAGTAGGTACAATCCTTGTTTATGCTTTCTTTTTCAAACAATAGAAAACTTTCTAACCAGAATGTTTTTCTTTGCATCTGGCTTGCCACATGCTTGCAGAGGATTCCCAGAAGACAAGCACACTCTGGGTCATTGATTCTCATCTCATTTCATGCATATAATGAATTGCTGTTGGATATAGTTTTGGGGTATGAGTGAATTTCAACTGTCATCTCCAGGGCAGCTTACCTCAAATTAGATCCTGCCATTTCAAATGCTATTTGTCTTCATTAATCTTCATTCTTGCTCCATTTGTCCTATACAGTCAACGTGACTTGAATAGCGCAATAATGCTTGTGTGCTGGCAGGGAGGTTGTATTGACATGCTGCAGGCACTGATACCTGAAAATCTAAGTAATATTCAATCTATTCTTTTTGTCATTTTTTGTTGTTAAATTAGCTCTGTTATTATTTTCTTGGTAATTTTGTACCAAGATTACTTTTTTGTGTGTGTGTGTGTGTATGTTTAATAGCACAGGAAATCTGAGTGGCAAAAGACTAGTTGGACAGCTTCCTAGTTTCTTGCATCTACACATCAGAACATTTCTTTTTAATTCAACAACTGTCTTCTGGGAGTTGTTCTTCCAGATTAAAATTTCTTTGAGGTCAAGGAGCATGTCTTAATCTCTATGCTTCCACTCAAAATGCTTGATATAGACCCTTGGATAGACAAAATTTTATGATAAACTAATGAGCTAGAGAACACAAAAGAAGTACATGACAGGCTAATTGTCCTTGAGTATTACAAAAATCTCTGCAGAGGGATAAGCCCATATAATATAAACTTTATGTACATTATCTCTCTTAATCCTCTTAGCATCACTATGAGGTAGACATTTTAAATTATAGATGGATAAGAAGGTTCAGAGAGGTGAAGAAACTTAGTCACAATGTATTAGCGGAAGAACTGCTTAGTCTGAAATACAGTTCATATGGAAAGATAAGATCAACATTTAATTTATTCTTTTAGCTTGCTGAATTAATTTGTTGGCTTTAATTAATTAGCATTCAGACTAAGTTTTAATATTCTGGAACCCTGCAAAGGGGACTAACAATGTTTGCCTCCCCAAAACTATCATCATGACTTCATGGGGTTATGCAATATTTAAATCAGTCAGAGATCTTATATTTTTATGTTTTGGACAAATGCCCCCCAAAAGGTCCAAGTGTTGGTCACCAGGGTGGCACTATTAGCAGGTGGTGGAACTTTTAGAAAGTGAGGCCTAATAGGAGGTCTTTAGGTCAGTATATGTGCCCTTGAAAGGGATTGTGGGACTCTGGCCACCTCCTCTTTCCGCTCTTTGCTCCCTGGATCATGATATAAGTAGGTCTGCTTGTTGCACAATCCTACCATGACGTGCTTCCTGGCCACAGCCCTGAACAGTGGGGTCAATAGATCGTGGTTGGAACCACCAAGACTATGAGCCAGAATGAACCTTTTCTCTTTATAGTTATCTCAGATATGTTGTTATTGTGATAGAGGCTGACTAGAACATTATTCATTTGATTTTTAACTTTTCTACTTTTTGCCACTGTTTCTTTAAAATAGATTTTGATGTCCTTTTGACAGTAGTGAAGTATTCTTTAATTAATTTTTGTTTCTTGCACAAAAATATGCACCAGTTTTGTTTTGCATATTTTTTCTTCAGCATCTGAAATGAACTATTTCCCCAAGGAGCCCTGGTTCTAGTGCACTGATGTTTATAGATCATAACTCAGCAATTGTGCTCACAGCTTCTGGGTTTTTATTGCTTCTAGGCTATTTCAGTGAGCATGACTAGGAAGCACATTTTAAAGGAAAAACATAAGTTAATATTGATGTTTACAGTTCAGATTTAAGAATGGAAGTTTGTAACTTGATTTAAAAACACTTATCTCCTCTTCAAATGAATATCTTATTTCCTTAGAGCATTAGCATAATTATATATTTGTCTTATTCCACCATAAAAACTGCTCTATATCTTATTTTCACTTACTATGTACTGAATGAAAGCCACTCCATATCACATATATTCAGCTATTCCTCATAACTTTTTTCATAATGTAGCTTCAGACATTTCAGACTACATTATAGTCATGATAGCAGTGCAAATTCTTCCCATTCTCCCACATTTCCTCTATGATGTTCACTACTTGTTCACATTTTGCCACAAACGCTTCATCATCTGCCCTTTCCTTCTCTTTCTCCATTGTGTGTGTGTGTGTATTGTACTGAACCCAGGGACACCGTACCACTGAGCCACATCCCCAAGTCCTTTTTATATTTTATTTTGAGACAGAGTCTCACTAAGTTGCTTAGGTCCTAGCTAATTGTTGAGATTGAGCTTGAATTTGTTAGCCTCCTGTTTTAGGCTCCTGAGCTGCTAGGATTACAGATCCTAGCCACTGCTCCTGGCCCCTATAGTATATATGTATGTATATTTTCATTGTTTTTTTCTGAACCATTTGAAAGAAAACTGCAAGTATTCCTCCAAATTATTTGTCTGTTTTGCCTCCCCACAGCCCATAAACTCACTACAATGATCTAAATCAGGAAATCAAAATTAATACAGTATCACCATCCAACTCACATACCCCATTTAAATCTCACCAACTGTCCTAACAGTGTATCTTGTTTCTACCTGATCCTTAGTCTAATATAGATTGTGCATATGTTTTAGTTGTCATGTTTATGTCTCTTTCAAACAGTTTCTTGGGCTTTCTCATGATTTGAAAATTGTATAGAATGGAGGCCCTCTGAATCTGTCAGATGCCCCACCACCTGGGTTCCTCTATTGTTTGTTCATGAATATATCCAAGTCATGCGTCCTTAGCAAGAATATGATAGACATCATGCCATGCTCAAGTCAGCAGAGACTGTTTGTTCACTGTTGGATATTGTCTATTTCCTTCATTCTTTCTACAGTGCTTAGTTGGACTTCTAATGGAAAGAAGGGCTCACCCATCTTCCTTCTTACCCTTTCTTTCTGTTCTTTCTATGGGTCCTTCCTTCCTCTTTTCCTTTCCATTTTTTTTTCTTATTTGTATAAGGATGGACTTATGGATATTTATTTTATTCTGTGTCTTATAATCCACTATTATTTTTACCTATTTTGTGTCTCAAGTTTTTCCTGCTTTGGTCCTTGGGAGATTCCTTCAAGGTCAGCTGCTGCGTCCTTAAAGGCCGTCTTAAAATGCTTTTATTATTGTGAAGCCTGTTTATGCCTGTTTATCCACTTTTTTATTGGGTTTTAAATTTTGTTTTCCTCAAGTCATAGGAGTTCTTAATGTATTAGGGTAATTTCCTTTTTTATCTTCAGTACGTGTTGTCTTATTTGAATGTTTAGGGAGTAGATTTTAGGTGCTCTCACCATAAGAAAGAATAACTGTGAGATGATGGAATGTTAATTTGACTATAGTAACAATTTCATTGAGTATTTTTATATTAAAATATCATGTTGTACACCTTAAATATATTCAATAAGAGTATGAAGTAATAAATGCAAAATCTAATTTCTCAAAAGAAATAACATGTTCAAGGTATAAATATAATGGATTTTTAAAATGATGTAGGTAATGTGAATTTATCTAAACTCGCATGAGGGCTTGCTTTTGGAAGCAAATCTTCTTTGTTTTCTCTTCCACTTAGCATCTGGGATAAAACAGACTATTTCTCTGACATCTTTCTTTGTTACAGTTTTTTCTCCATCTTCCCTATTGTGAATGGATGTCCCCTTCAGGCTTCTGCACAGATGAAAGTGTCTGTGTTCAAATCCTGAATGGACCTCAGGCTTTCTCTTTGTCATGCTCACCATCTGTAACATGGAGTACCCTTGATTGATCAGGAGGCAGAGAGAGATCCCACATCAGCTCATAAATTCTTTGGCCTAGGCACGTAACACCTTCACTCATGTGCATTGACCAGAGCAAGTTGAAAAGCATCAATGAACTGTAAGAGGGCTGGGAAGAGTGGGGCATTTTATGGGTATTCAGAGAGGAGAAGTTCTCTGCCCACACCCATCCTTCAGATCATCACTTCAGTGTCTCCTTCCTACATGAAGAGCACACTGGATTCCTCTCCAAGTTGATTTTATGCTGCAAATGCAGAATTTTAGTATATATAATTTGGCACATTAACATATTAAGGAAAAATGTGATAAACTCATATTTTAAGGGAAATTATATATAAATATCTATTTTTCATGTATAAGTTAATTATAATCATATTGATAAATGTACCCATTATAATAAAGAAGATAGTAATAAGCTCTTGTGTGGAGATAGAGATATTGAACTTCATAGGAAAAAATAAACATGCAAGAAAACCATGGTGGAAACTAACATAGCAGACCTGAATATACACTATGAACACTAGAAGTAGAATGGATGGCACAGTGTACATGGAACAGACAAATAGACCAATGGAAAAAAATAGACAGTCCAGAAATGATGCATATGTGAATTTAGTATATAATAAAAGTTGCATTCCAAGTCCACACAGATGGATTTTTTTAAATAAATGAATCTAGGGCAACTGGGTGGTATTTGGGAAAAAATAAAATTAGATCCATAGTTCACACCTTACATAAGAACAAACTTTCTTCATCCTCTGGTCACTAAAACTCAAGATCCTGAATAATTAGCAGTATGAAAACTCCAGATGAGACCTTCTACTGAACCTCCCATTCAGATAATGAATTACCTGGTTAGCGTCTTCCCTGAGATATCTCCCAAGTATCTGAATTGAATGCTTCTGAAATTGACCATTTGATTTGCTCAGCCATATTTGGTCTTCCTCAGTCCTCCTGTTCTCAAGTTTAGTGATGCCATCCATTCAGTTACTTAAGCTGGCAACTGGGAATTACCCTTTACCCTTCAGTTTCCTTTTATGCATCTGATCTCTAGGTCAAGTGTATAATTTGGCATCTAAATGTATCCACAATACAATTCTCACCATGAGACTGGACAAAAATAACCATTTTTCCCATAGACTATTTTAATAGCCATGACAGGTTTTCCTTCCCTCTTCTGCTCTAGAGCCCTCTAGTCTGCAGTCCACATGGCACAGAGACATTCAACAAAAGAAATTCCATCATTACTCTCCTATCATGTTTTTTCATTGTCCTTAAAATATAATTTCTCTATCGTTCCCTAGAAAGGACTAAATTACCAGCTTCCTATGGTTTTGTATAAACTGGATTCTTTCTCTTCCTCACCTCTTCAAACCACACCTTTCAGCAATATGTCTTGAGCTCTCTACTCCCAGCTGTTTCCACTGGAGAAAAATATTTTAAACAACTGTGTTAAGAAAGCCATATGTTCTTTGCCTCATACCTCATCATACCTCACCTAAATTATATCTGAGTCTAATCCTCTGGCCTTGGTATTATTTTTCATCATATCTTGTTGGTTTCCTTTATAATATTTGTCATATTTTGCAGTTATGTGTTGCTTTAGGGGGGTATTTGTTTTTTGAGACATTTAAAACTTTTTCTTGCACTTCACTAGTGTTAGAACCTTGAGGGCAGGGACTGTTTGTCTTGTTTATTCTTACATTACCATTACCTAGGATTGTACCTTGCACATAGTAGATGCTTAACAAATATTTGTTAAATACATTAATGTTACTAATTTTGGCTGGAGAATTAGTTTCTGTAAATATTACTAGACTTGTCTTTGGAAAAACATCACCTACAAATTTGATTCAGAATTCAAAGTCATAGAAATGAGTTCTGTTTCTTTCACACAGCAGCATATCACTCATGTCTCTAATCCCCAATTCCATGTGTAAACCTATTCTTAGGTTTACAGGAATCAGAATCATTCTCCCACTAACCAGTTCACCCTTAGGATTTTGTAATTCTGTGCTGAAGAAAAATTAAAGTGTCTTGTTCATTTTGTTTTGTTTTCCTATGTGACCCCTACTATGCCGGGGGAATGAGAGTGTGTTGGTCTAAATCTAGCTCACAGGCAGTTCCTTGAAGATATATTTATAAGTCCAATAGTGTTTCTCATTTCTCAGTTGGATCCTTTTTCCATTTACATGTTAACCTATGCAACAACTAGGAAAAGCTCCTGTTTGTCCTTAGGGTACTTTCTTATTTGATAGTCCATGATTTATGACTTTACTAAATAGGCCAAACATAAAAAAATCACAACTGACTTATATTGTACATGTGGTAGAACTTCCTCTATCCCTACTACTATTCATGGAAGACTAATTGGCTCCAAGAGAGGTTGTGTGACCAGGGTACCACCAGATAATAGGCACTACTGGAAAACTTTCTGCAAATTATATGCCCCTTCAAGTCTATAATGCCTTGAGGATATAAATTTTAAAAACAGGAAATAAGATAGGGTCAAACTCTAAGTTTTCCATTGGATTACATTCTACTTTTATTTTCATAGTTGAATTCATAATGAATATTTGTACATTCTGGTATTAGGCCTTTGATGCTTAAAATTTTAATATCTCAGTAATGTCTGACCCTAATTTCTTTTATTGTACTATGAAATACACATATAGATTTTTAGTAAAACTGACTTTTAAAAGCTATTTAAGATATAAAACATGTATTAATAACTTACATGCTGATGTATCTGTTAACCCAGAGGTAAGTCAAATTAATGGCTTATTAAGAATTATAATACAATGCAGGGGACTCTTCTATTTTAGAGTATTATAATATATGTTCTATATTGTATTATAGTGAAAAGAGAATATACTATAAAAATAATAATTGACATTTGAATTTTATGTCTATAATTTACTGGTTAAGTGACCTTGAGATACCTGAGTGAAACATTGACTCCGTCTACTAGATTCCTACAGATTTTACTAGTTTACTTTTTCCCTCAAAATAAGTACTATTTTTAAATCAGGATTAACAGATTTTATAGTCTCGTGTGTAGGAGTTAATGAATAGGCTTGTATTGTTCCTTTTATTGTTTAAATTACTCTGCATATTTGTTATTTTGGAGAACTGACTCACAAATGTATAGATTCCCCTAGATTTCCATTCATTTGCATAAATTGTCTTTTTAGGGGAGGTTATGAATGGGAAGAAGGACAGCAAACTGAACTTTACATTGAAATTATGCATTTTAAATAAGATCAGTAATAATTTATTTTTGTTTATTGAAGCAATAGAACACAGCACTAAGGACTGAAGTTAGACCAGGATATGAATTCTTGCTCTGTTTGTGTGGGCTGGCTTGTTTGTTTAGGGTGAAAGACTTGCTCCAATGTGGGGAGCACACTAACATAAGTTAGGTTCTTACCTGAAATCTCCAAGTTGTCACTGAAAGTCTTAGAGAGGAAGTGAATAGTTTGGCCTTCCCAGTCCATACTTTTAAAAAGTAACACCTTTGCCATATTTTATATGTGACCTCAAATGTCACATAGAAGCATTTTATGCACTAAAATGGTGGTGATGTGCCACTGTTGCTGTCAGCCTTGAGTCCCAGTAACATTTCTGATCTCTGTGATTCTTGATCTTCAAAAACATACAGCACTGTGAGCACTGCAGATGTCGGGGCCCCTGTGATATTTACTTTGTTCAATGTATGTGTTCAGGAGATTTTACTATGACTGGCTCCTCTGGTGGCATCTTAATGGCCATGGAACATTCTCTTGGGGGACTGTAACCCACTCAATAAGTTAGGTAGCAGCAGGAAATGATGAATGATCTTAAGGATGCTTTCCTAAAGGAGTTTTTGAAGCAACTGGAATGAGTCTTCCCATTCATACACTTAACTGAGATCATGGATTTTCCATTCTCCCCTTCCTACTACCACTTTATTAGTAAACACTGTATCTGACATCTACAGCTGCCTTCTAACTCAGAAATTTCCTGAAAGCTACTGTCATCTGGGATATTCCTTTAACATTTATATGTCACGTGGGGGTACAAAATGACTTTTACATGTAAGATGTTCAGAAACTAATTCAATACTATATTCTTTTGAATATGTAAAATCATTCCAACATGCACTTTATAAATTGTTATCAATGACTATTTTGTTGGTTTGCTCCCTCATGTGGCCTTGAGATCCTTGAGTATCCCATTGCTAATAGTGTCTAAAACTCTGACCTTAACAGACAACTTACTTAATCCAAAGATCACTGGCACTTGGTATTTTCAAAAAGAATTTTAAAGAAACTGTAAGTCTTACTGAAATGACTTTGCAGGTTTTCTTTTTGGGTATCTATAATTTTTAATTATGTATTAGATCACTTTTAAAGGTGTTGATACCAATTGGGAAATTTAAAGTAGATGTATATATTTTTGATCTACTAATAAAAAGGAAAAGCTAAACGTGGAAAAAAAAATAGTGTCTGAATCTATAGAGTTTCTTAGCATCATTGTAAATGGCTTTGCCTCTTGTTGCCATTTTACCCCATTCTGAACTCCATGTTTGTTCTACAAAGCTCTGGTCAATCTCTCAGAAGCCCACTTTTGTACTTGGTATGAATCATGTCTTACTTCACTGGATGTGTGACTTTAGACAAGTTACATAAGCTCTCTAAACCTCAGAGTCTTATCTGACTAAAGATCATTGAGCTGTTTTTCTCAGGCATGTATTATGAAAATGAATGATATAAATCATCTAACGGCTTAGAACAGTTTCTGATATATGGTAGATATTCTTTAACAGGAACAATTATGATTAGAGAAAAATATAACTCAGTCCTCTAAAGATTTCCTAGGCTCTGGTTTATAATAACTTATAAATGAATGAGAGAATCTCACATTGATATTGATGAAGGGCATGGCTCTAAAAATATAGTTTCAAAATCCCAAATATTTATTTATTTTTCCCCAAATTACCAAAGCCCTCGGGAGTAGTACATATTTTAAATGGGACCATTTCCAAATAGAGCTAGAGTTAACTTCCTGGTATACGAACTAATTCCCTTTCATCTTAAAGAAAAGCCAGTGTTGATTAACACCCATTACTTGAAAAATTTGATTTACAGAACTACAAGTAGACCTCATTATGCAATTTCCTGTTGGTTCTCTGAAAGATATGCATTTGTAGTAGTCAGAATGGATTGGATGTAATACTAGACTATTCACTGGGTAAATGGTCCTAAAGGCAGTGACAGAATAGCCCACAGCCTATCATGTATACTGACCACTTCCTAGATTTCTTCTCCTTTTGGGACATGCATAAAGCCACAGGGCATAACGGACACTGACACATTCTGTCATGATTTCTCAATGCCCTGTAAAACACGTGAGTGTAGATGCCCAACTAGTTTTAGAAGTTGAGCTATGATTGTCTGGCATGGTTCTGTTGTGAATCCATGGAAAACTAATAGTCCTGCAAACTGAATTAAGCAGCTTTTAAAGGAAGAGTAAATGCAATTTAGGATTACATTTCCAATCCCTGTTGTCAGTCAGGTGGGATTACCAGGATCCTAAGAACTAGTCAGACAGGAAAAGTACATGCTGTTAATACCAAGGCAAACAATATCTTTTGTTTGTGGGTTCCACCCTTATGAAAAAGAAGTATCCACAGAAGTGATCTCATTCAGTTCATTAAAAGCTGATTAATTCAACAATAAGGATTGGAACCTGATGCATAGTAATTCATAGCATGTTGTTTTTGCTGGAGAGTCTCAATCTCTCAATATCTCTCTCTCCCTCCTCCCTCTCCCCTACCTTTATCTTACTCTGTGTTGTAGGAGTTTGACCTCTATGGATTGATTGTGTAGGTCAGCCTCCTTTGCCTGTCAGCTGTTGATTGGAATTAGCCAGTGGGAAGAAGCATCAGGAACTATTACCTCCACTTGCTTCCTGATGCTGCTTCCGCCAAGATGCTTTCACCTTTTGTGGTCTCCTTTACCCCTGCCTACTTTTTTTTTTCTTGTAAATATTCCTTTTATTAAACTCTCTTTGGAGTGGGCCATCTGTTTCTAAAGAAGCTGACATTGTTTCTAAAGAAGATGAATATGGAAGACGGATGGCTCAACTTATTTATTTATCTATCTATCTATCTATCTATCTATTTATTTATTTATTTTTGGTACTGGGGATTGAACTAAGGGGCACTCGACCACTGAGCCACATCCCCAGCCCCATTTTGTGTTTAATGTAGAGAAAGGGTCTCACTGAGTTGCTTAGCTCCTCCTATGAGCTTTCACCAAATTAGAGCATTTGGTAATCTCAGCCTTGTATGTGACTCTGGGGTCACAGACTGAGAGAGATTGTACACCAGAATAATTAGCAGTGTGGTGCAGTGAGCAAAAGGCAAAATTGAGAAAAATCACACATGCTTATCAATGACTTAAGGGACAAAGAAGGCATCATGAGTGAAATTAGACTGTTTTAATTGAATCAAAATGAAAATGAAACATCATAAATTTTATTTATCTATTTATTTATTTATTTTTGGTACCAGGGATTGAACTCAGGGGTACTCGACCACTGAGCTACATCCCCAGCTCTATTTTGTGTTTTATGTAGAGACAGGGTGGCACTGAGTTGCTTAGTGCCTCGCCATTGCTGAGGCTGGCTTTGAACTCGTGATTCTCCTATCTCAGCCTCCTTAAGTGCTGGGATTACAGAAATTAACAATAAATTTTAATATTTTTGTAGGATGAAATTGACATTTAACATTATAAAATCAGTTATATAGTATAGGAGAAAATTGGCAATAAAAATTTTTTAAAATTACCATTTACACTGGGCATGGTGGTGTATGCCTATAATCTCAGTGACTCAGGAGGCAGAGGCAGGAGGATCACAAGTTCAAGGTCAGCCTCAACAACTCAGTGACACTCTTTCTCAAAATATAAAAAACTGGGGATGTAGCTCCCTGGGCTCAATCCCTAGTACAAAAACAAAAACAAAAAAAACCAAAAATTACCATTTACAGTGGCATCAAAAACCGAGAATTACTTCAGGATACATTGAACAAAATATGTGTTTGACATAATATTGCTGAGAAGAATTGATGGAGACCTACATAAATGTTCACAGATAGGATGATTCAGTATTTTCAGTGTCACTTGTGCTAAAAATATTCCACAGATTCCTCACCACTACAGTTAGAACATGAATAGTCTTTTTTAGCAGTTGCTTTTTGGCAGAAATTGAAAAGCCATTTCTAAATATTTTTAAAATGTTTTATTTTTATTAACATATTAATTGTACATATTATTGTACATATTAATGGAATTCAGTGTGATAGTTTCATATATATATGCAGCATATGTTGATCATATCCAACTACATCTCTTAACACCCTGAATGCCCCACCAATGGTATCTTTCCCTTCCCTTCTAACCACTATTCTCCTTTCAAGTCAATTTGTTTTACTTCCACAGACAAGAAATCACATGGAGTACTTTCCTGTGTCTAGCTTATTTCACTTAACATGATGTCTGCAAGTGACAGGATTCTATTCTTTGTGGATGAATAATATTTAACTGAAGATATATACCACATTTTCTTTATTTAGACATCCATTGATTTATATGTAGGTTGAATCTATATCTTAGCTATTGTGAAGAGTGCCACAATAAAAATGGGCATGTGGGTATATATTTTGTAGGCCAATTTCATTTCCTTTGTATATATACCTAGGAGTGGGATAATTGGATCATATGCTAATTTTAGTTTTTAGTTCTTTTGAGGAACCTCCATATTAATCTCCAATAGTGGTTGTACTAATTTACATTCCTGCCATCAGCGTATGAGAGTTCCTTTTTTTCTACCTCACCAGCATTTGTTATTTTCCATTTTATTGATGATAGCCATTTTAACCAGGTTGAAATGGTATATTATTGTCGTTTTGGTTTGCATTTTCTTGATAGCTAATAATTCTGAATTTTTTTTGTGTGTGTATTTTTTGGTCATTTGTATTTCTTCTTTCAAAAAGTGTGTGTGTAGATCATTTGTCTATTCTTGAATTGGATTACTTGTTTAAAAATTTTTTTCTTCATACATTCTGGATAATAATATTTTGAATTAATGAATTAGTCTCATTACCTGTTATTAGTCTATTCAATTTTTTTAAAAAATATTTACTTGGTTAGCTTTCTTTCTTTCTTTCTCTCTCTCTCTCTCTTTCCCTTCCTCCCTCCCTCCCTCCCTCTCTTCCTTTCCTAAATTCCCTCCTTCCTTCCTTCCCAGGAAATTGAACCCAGAGGTTCTTAATCACTGAGCCATATTCTCATCTCTTTTAAAAAAAAACATTATTTTGATATAGGGTCTCAATAAGTTGCTTAGGGCCTGCTAAATTACTAAGACTGGCTTTGAACTTGTAATTCTTCTTCTGTCTCTGCTTCCTGAGCCACTGGGATTTATAGATGTGCATCACCATGGCTGGCTCTGCTTAGTTCAATTTTGATAGGTTATTATATGTCTAGAAATCTGTCCATTTCTTCTATGTTTTCCAATTTGTTAGAATATAGTTTTTGAAAATGATCCCTAAAGATTCTTTAAATTTCTTAGGTATCAGTTGCAATGACTTCTTTTTTATCATTAATTTTATTTAATTTTTTTTTTAATTTTAATTTTTTTATTTATTTTTCTCAAAAGTTGAATTTAAATACATGTTATCAAACATAACAGAAAAAAAACAAATTTTCAGAAGCTGTACACACTATTCACTGAAAATATTTGTTGAGGCAAATAGAAAAAAAAATTATTACAATCATAATTTTTCTAAATTTGCACAAAATATATATAAATTTTATTTATTTTGATCTTTTTTTTCTTGGTTAGTCTAGCTCAAGGTTTTCAATTTAATCCTTTCAAGGAACCAACCCTCTGTTGTACTGATCTTTTGTTTTGCTATTTTAGTCTCAATTTCTACTCTTATTTTTATTATTTCTTTTTTTGTACTAATTTTACATTTGGTTTGTTCTTGCCTATGATCTTGGCATGCATCATTGAGTTCTGTTTGAAATCTTTCTAATCTTTATTTATTTTTAGGCATTAATTGCCATAAGCATTTCTCTTAATACTGATTTTGATGTATCACAAAGGTTTGGTAAATTATTTCCATGTTCATTAATTTCAAGAAATACTTGATTTCCCTTTTGACTTCCTCAATGACAAACTGTTTATTTCAAAGTGTATTGTTCATTCTCAATGTATATGTATGATTTTTAATATTACTTTGTTGTTCACTTCTAATTTCCCTCGATTGTGATCAGAAAAAAAGAGAGGATATGATTTTGCATTTGTTTGGACTTGTTTTATGGCCTAATGGATAGTCTAGAAAAATTTCCATGCACTAATGGAAAGTATTTGTATAATAGAGCTATTGAATGGAATGTTCTGCAAATGTCTGTCAAATCCACTTGCTCTACGGTATAGTTTAGGTCTGATGTTTCACTGTTGAATTCTCTTGTCTGAATGATCTGTCCATTGATGAAAGTGAGGTGTTAAAATCCCCAACTATTATTGTATTGGAGCCTGTCTCTTCCTTTAAGTCTAATAGTGTTTATTTTATAAAATTGAGTATCCTGACATTAGGTACATATAGATTTATAATCATTTATATATTGTTGAATTGATCTCTTGATCATTATATAGTGACCTTCTTTGTCTCTTTGTATAGTTTGTCTTAAAGTATCATTTGTCATATATAAATATAGCTACTTCTGCTTGCTTCAGGATTCCATTTGTTTGGAATATCATTTCCCATTCTCTCACTTTCATCTGTGTGTCTTCACTGTTAAAGTAACTTTCTTGAAGGCAACATATTGTTGGGTCTTCTTTTTTTGTCCATTCAGCCAATATGTGTCTTTTAATTGGAGAACTTATTCCATTTATATTGAAGGTTATTATTGATTGGTAGGGATGGAGTGAAAGCTTGGCCTTTTCTACCCTGGACTTCATCAGGTCTGTGGGAGTGAGTGAGAGTGGGAGGTAGCTATAACAGGGCAAATTTCTCTCCAGATGTCCTTTGATCATATGCCTTGGGGACATTGACAAGGATGTGGAACAACTTGTATATGTTGCTTTTAAGAATGTCAAATGATATAACCATCTTAAAAAATACTCTGGAAAATTTTTATATGATTAAATAAACATACATTTGCCATAAACTTCAGCAATTCTATTTTTGGGAATTTATTCAAGAGACAACAAACATGTAACAACACATAACATTGACCCTTATATTAACAGTAGTATTATTTATATTATTTATAGTAGCCCAACACTGGGATATAGCAACACCAAGGACTTTTGTATGTTGATTATTTTTCCCTGCAACTTTGCCAAATTCATTTGTTGTTATTAATATTTATGGGGTTTTTTTTTGGTGTAGTTTGGGTTTTCAAATGATCACCATTTGTAGATCATCTCATTTACAGACAGTGATGATTGAACTTCTCATTTTCCTATTTTGATGGCCTTCATTTCTCTCTATTGCCTTATTGCTCTGGCTAGGATTTCCAGCGCTGTTGAGTAAAAGTGGTGAAAACGGGCATCCTTGTCATGTTTCAGGTTCTCCAATTCAGTATAATGTTAGCTGTTGACTTATTACAAATGGCATTTATCATATTGAGTTATGTTCACTCTTTAATTTGTTCAAAATTTTTATCATGAAAAGATGCTGAATTATATCAAATGCCTTTTTACATCTATTGAGATGATTGTAATTTTTATTCTTCATTCTGTTGATGTAGTGTATCATATTTACTGATTTGCATACATATGGAACTTTGAACCTCTGAGATGAATCTCACTTGATCATGGTGAATAATTTTTGTAATGTGATATTGGTTTCTGTTTGCTAGTATTAAGATGAGGAACTTTGCATCTATGTTCTTCAAGGATATTGACTTCTAGTATGTCTTTCCTTATCTGTTTTTGGTATCAGGGTAATGCTGGCCTTGTAGAGTGTGTTTGGAAGCACTCCTTCATTTTCTGTTGTAGAAATAACATAAATAGAATTGGTATTAGTTCTTTAAAATGTTTGGTAGAACTCAGCAGTGAAGACAGCTGGTCCTTGGCTTGCTTTTTGATGAAATGCTTTTTATTACTGATTCAATCTTGTTACTAGTTTGTTTAATTTTCTTTTCATGACTCAGGCTCAGTAAGGAGAATATGTTTAGGAATTGCCCATATCTTCTAGGTAATAAAATTTGTTGGCATATAATTGTTTACAATAATCCCTAATGATCCTTTGTATTTCTGTGGTGTCAGTTTAAATGTGTCCCTTTTCATCTCTGATTTTATTTACTTGAGTCTTCTCTTTTTCTTTTTCTTAGTGCACCTAAGAGTTTGTCTATTTTGTTAATCTTTTCAAAGAACAAGCTCTTTAAAAAAATTTGTTGGATTAAGTTTTTAGTCTCCATTTATTCTTTTTTTAAAAAAAAATTTATTTTTTAGTTGTAGGTGGACAGAATATTTTATTTTTATGTGGTGCTGAGGATCGAACCCAGTGCCTCATGTGTGCTAGGCGAGCACGCTACCACTACGCAATAACCCCAGCCCCCATTTATTCTTGCTTTGATTTTTAATAATTCTTCCACTAATTCTGGACTTTTTTTTCTTATTTTTCTAGTTACTTGAGAGGCATTAACAGGTTATTTATGATCTTTGCACTTTTTAATGTGCACATTGGTTGCTATAAACTTCCCTTTTCAAGCTACTTTTTCTGTGTCTCCGAGGTTTTTATATGTTGAATTTCCATTTTCTCTTGTTTTAAGAAAGATTTTAATTTCTTTGTCAATATCTAATGATCTGTTTATTATTCAAAGCTAAGTTAAATTTTCACATATTTGTATGTGTGGTTAGTAAAGATACTTGATAGGATTTCAGTGTTTTAAAAATTTGTTTGGAGTTTGGCATAAGTGGTGACCTGTCTGGGTGAATAGCATGAGCTGATGAGAAGAATGTACTCAGCAGCCATGGGATGGAGTGTTCTGTAAATGTCGGTTAGGTCCACTTGACCTGGGGTACAATTTCACTCTGCTGTCTGTTGATCTTATATCTGGATGATTGATTGATGAAAATGGGTGTTAATACCCCTAGGTATTATTGTACTGGAGTCTCTCTCTCCCTGTAGGTCTGTGAATATTTGCTTTTTATATTTAGATACACCAATTTGGGTGGATATATATTTAGAATTAGTATTTCATCTTGCTGAATTGACCCCTTTATCATTGGATAATGACTTTACTTTTCATTGCTATTGATTTAATGTCTGTTTTATCTTATATAAGCGCACTCCTGCTTTCTTTTGGATTCTGTTAGCAGGGACTCTCTTATTCCTACTCTTCCCTTTTAGTACATTTGTGTCTTTAGAGGTGAAGTGAGTTTCTGATATATATATTTGGTTCTTTTTTAAAATATCCATCTGTCATGACATGTTTTTTAATTGGAGAAATTAATTAATTTACTTTCAAGGTAATTACTGACAGGTAAGTTCTTACTATAGTCTGGGCAGCTTTATTATAGTTCTTTTTTTCTCACTCTCTTGTAGTCTTACTTTGTGGCTAGGAGATTGCTTTTACAAAGTGTGTTTTGAATTCTGGCTTATTTATTTTGGTTTGTATATTATATATTTTTATTGTTAACATGACACAAAAAAATTTTAATTATTATAAGCTGTTTTCAAATGACAGAAATTTAACATGACCCTTCTCTAATATACTAATACAGTCCATTCCTCCCCACATTTTGAAAAAAAAAATTACTCCACACATTATTTTATTTTGGTATTTTCTTGGTACTAGGGATTGACCCCAAAGGCTTATGCATGCCTGCGTACCACACAATCTATTGTGAAGTTACTCTCCTAGCCTCTCTATTGTGCATCTTTCTATAGTGCCTATCTCTTAACATATTGATGTAGTTATTTTTATTTGTTTGGCTTTTAGTTTTCATACTAAATATATATTTTAGTCAGCTTTTTTGCTGATGTGACTAAAAGACCCAACCAGAACAATTGTAGAGGAAGAAAAGTTTATTTGAGGGCTCACGGTTTTAGAGGTCTCAGTCCATAGACAGCCAGCTCCATTCCTCAGGACTTGAGGTGAGGCAGAACATCATGGTGGAAGAGTATAGTGGAGGAAAGTGGCTTATGTGATGATCAAGAAGCAGAGACACCACTTAACTGATACAAAATATATACCCCAAGGCCATAGCCCCACAGACCTACTTCCTCCTGCCATGTTCTACCTGCCTTTAGTTACCACTCAATTAATGCCATCATGGGATTCATTAACTTATTTTGTTAAGACTCTCATAAATCATTTTTCCTCTAAGCCTTCTTGCATTGTCTCACACATGAGCTTTTGGGGGACACCTCACACCCAAATCATAACAATATGTGAATAATTTATGTGCCATATTTACAATATTAAAGCATTCTGTTTGTATAGTTGTTTTTACCATGAATTTCTTTATCATACTTTCTTCCTATACATTTATATCTCTTTCATTCAGCTTAATGAATGTCATTTAATTTATATATTTATGTATTTATTTGATATGGGGTCTTGCCATGTTGCCTAGGCTGGTCTTGAACTTTTGGGCTCCTGTAATCCTGCTGCCTTACCCTCCCAAGTAGCTGAGACTATAGTGTGTCTGGCTGAGAACTTCCTTAATTTCTTTGTAAAATGGGTCTGGTGGAGATACATTCGCTCAGCTTTCACTTGTCTTGGATGTCTTCATGTCTTCTTCATTCCTGGAGGATACACTGGGTACAATAGTCTCAGTTTAAAGTTTATTTTCCTTCGGCACTGTGAAAAACTCATGCTACTTTCTCCTGGCTTTTAAGGGCTCTCGTGAGTAGTTTGTTTCCAGGCAAATTGGAACATCCTTAGATGATCTTTCTTCTTGCAGTCTTGAGCATCTTCTCTTTTCTTTCTCACTTTTGAGAATTTGATTATTAGATATCTTGGGGTATACTTGAGTTAAATATGACTTGTAACATTTGATTCTCCTGTATCTGGATATCTGTATCCTTCTCTAGATTGGGAAGTTTTCTGTTATTATTTCTTTGAATAAGCTTTCTACCACCTTTGGCCTCCTCCAGTCCTCCTTGAACCCAAAAACCGGATATGTGCTGTCTTAAAACTGCCCCACAGTTCCTGTAAGCTTTCTACTTTCCCGTTGTTCCTTTTTTTCTTCAGCTATGTTTTTCAGATAGTCTGTTCTTAGTCACATTAATTCCTCCTTCTGATTGATTTGAGCTGCTACTGATACCTCCCATCACTTTTTAATTTACTGATTGTATTTTTCAGCTCAATAATTTGATTTTTAAAATTACTTTCACCTCTTTAAGTTCCTCCGTTAGAGTACTGTATCATTTTTGCATTTCCTTAAATTATTTATCTGAGAGTTTTCCCATATTGATTCCTATCTGGTCAGTGTCTGGGACCTATTTTTACTGTTAGGTGAGGTTGTCCCAAAAGCTCTGTATGCTTGTTGACATGACATGTAGTTGGGGCATTGAAGATTTAGGGATTTACTCCAGTCTTCCTAAACTGGCTTTGTTTGTGTTTGTTTTTCCTTAAATTCTAAGCAGGCTAAGCCTATTGTCACTTCCACTATTTCAGCACTGGATGGCACTCAGGTTCCTGTGTGTTGTGAGTCTGCTTGTGGTGTATTGTTAATATTTCAGCACTAGATGGCAAACCAAGTCTAGGTTTGGTCCAAATACACTGTTGGTCTGTTACGAATCAAGACAGTACTTCCTAGGGAGAATAGTCTGTCTCCCCAAGTTAGTCCCTTGGGCCTGGGGTAGGTCTCGATCCCTCATTCAAAGTTATTAGCCTGTGGTCAGGCACCAAAGGATTCTGCTCCTCTCTGGGCAGAGTCACTTTGGATGGACCAGCCACAGGCTTCTGTGTTACACTTGTGACCACCAATGTTGTCAAGCTGTGTTGTGTCTGTCAAGATCACCACAGTACTTGGGCAATCCCAAGGCCCATGCTGCTATTGTGTGCCTACTATTGAGGTAGACCATGGTCCAAGACCATTATAACCTGCCATAGATTATGCTGGCTGGAACAGAAATCTGATAGAATGGGACTCCTTGTCTTCCTCTGGCACTTGGGCTATTCTAGAAGTTCTCACCAGAGGCCGAGCTTACCATCCTGTCCTACCCTCAGCAAAAGGGGTCTTGCTCTCTACTGTGCTGCCCAGGGTTTGATTAGTGTCTGTGAAGGCATTTCCTTGGCCACCTATTCTGACACTATGCTGGATCATACCTGAGTCTCACAGCTGAAGTCTGGGGTATTCCAAGTCCTGACACAGCTGATGCCAAAACAAGTCTGTCTCCCTGGGGTACAGGTCTCTGCCTGGTTCCAGGGTAGATCTAAAGCTCTCTGAAAGTACTGGCATGGGGATAGCTATGCTGTACAAGCTTGGAGGATAGGCAGTAGAGATAGTCCCTTTGCTGCCAAGATTCATGCTGACTTGGGTTACTCTTGAGTCTCACAGTTGCAAGGACCTGCAAAGCTGTGCCTCATGTTTGCTGCAAGGCTGAAAGTGATGCAGGATGAAACTGAAGTCTCTCCCGTTGGTCTCTATCTGATGCTGGGGCTATCTGATTCTAGAGGCTCCATCTGTGAGCTCTGGTCTGTGAACAGAGCTTTCACTTCCTAACAGGAGATGGGTCTTGCTACAGTGGGCCTAGCTCTGGACTCTGAGACAAACTCTGTGCTAGCTTACCTAGTCTGTTCCCCAGTGATTGGAGTCTTGCTCCCCTGTCTGCCACCCAAAGATAGAAGAGGGGTGGTAGAGGTGGTAAGCTGCCTCTGGCCTAACACCACCCCAGTAGTTCAAAGAGCAGGTATTAGCTTGGGTAAGTGTTGTGGGGCTTTGTCCAGCACTGTGTTTTGCTGTTGTGTGCCCGACACTGGGCTTCGAGCCTAAGTCCTGGACTTTATTCCCTCTTATCCCCCTGGCAGGAGGCATGTCTATCTAAGTGGGGCTGCTTGGGGCTGTGGAGGGGCAATGAGGGCAACTCCTCCCTCCTTCCTTCCTTTGGTGTATCTTTTCTTTTTGGTACATGAAAACAGGCACTATGGTCTCTAACCTGGTTTCTTGAGCTCTTAATTTGTGGATATATAGATGTTTAGCTTGGTGTGTCTGTGGGAGATGACTGGCAGGTCTTACCTAGATGCTATCTCACTCTGTATGTTTTGTATATTGTCTATACCTTTGACATAGAAATCTATGATTGACCCTGAAGGCCTTTAGTTGTTTGCTCAGGGCTTTCAAAAATTTTTGTGCATAAGAAAATCACTGGAGTTCTTTTCTAAAAAATATTAATCTCAGCTGGATGTGGTGGTGCACAGCCTGTAATCCTAGCACTTTGGGTGGCTGAGACAGGAGAATTGCGAGTTCAAAGCCAGCCTCAGCAAAGGCGAGGTGCTAAGCAACTCAGTGAGACCCTGTCTCTACATAAAACACAAAATAGGGCTGGGGATGTGGCTCAGTGGTTGAGTGCCCCTGAGTTCAATTCCCAGTACCCCTCCCCCCAAAAAATTAATCTCTGGGGCTTCCTTAGCCTCTATGATTCTAAGATGGGAGCCAGTATGTTCTACCTTTAAAATAGACATCCTCAGTGACTTTAAAATAAAAGCTCCATGAACCATAATTTATGAACTACTGTGAAATCTCAGTTGTCCTGGGTAAGTTGTATAATGTATTTGAGCTTCAACTGGCTTGTTTTTTCACATTGGAATATAAGTTCCACCAGGTAAGTAGTTTTTGTCTATTTAGTTCACCGGTGTGTCTGCAGAGTCTAGAACCATGCCTAACACATCAAAAGATAATACATAGCTGAAAAAGGAATAAATGAATGAATAAATTTGTAAGTGAAGCTAATACCTGCTACATAGGATTGCTTTAAGGTTTAAATACCATAATGCATCTACTATCATCATATACTGCAAACACTCAGTAAAAACAAACTTTCTTTCCCTTGAAATTTGAATCATGGTACACAAATTTTAGCTATAATTTTAATGATGTTCTTATTTAAAACCATAATAATTATAATGATAAATCAATAGAAATGAATTTGCCAGTTCAATGGCACAAACATGATATGTTTTATCTTTAGTGGAAGGATTATCAAGATCAATCCACACTGTGCTTTTTTCTTACCAGAGAATCCATCATCATGGAAGGCCTAAGTTATTTCAACTGCTGTGCTAACTGTGAAAAAATATGTGGTAGCACAATATACTAATACTATTTACTGTTATAAATCAGACTCTGTGTGCGTAGAAGTGGGAATATTTATGAGGATGATGGGGAAGGTGTTTAATTCTTAGAATTATCATGTTAAAATTTCATAAGGACAAAACTGATCTTACAAGTACAATAATACACAATGTCTATTTATACTTTTCTGTCCAGGCTGCCTACTCCTACCTCACATTACCTTTGTTATGCAAATGAATTGGTTAGAGAAGGAGACAAAGCTTTGCAAAATTGTAAGTTTATTACATTATCAAAGAAATCCCATTTCTCATTAATATTAATCTGTTTAATTGGGCATTTAACTTTATACTCTGGGAGCTTTTGTGAAACAGTGTGGTCATTCAAAAAGTAATGGATACAATTATTTTGCTGGAAAATTACTGGACTGGTAATTTCTCAAAATAGAAAGCTAAAATTTAGCCTGAAGAGCTTTGAAAGCAAGACAGACAGAATTTCAGTACACCAAGTAGATAGTATTAAAAAAACTCATAAGGTTGTTTCTTGTGGGAAGGTCAGAGTAATTAGTTTGCTGAATCATAAAAAAATAGGATTCTAACATGTCAGCCATTTCTCATGACAAATTAGACCAAGTTTCCTCAGTTTGTGTGTTAACACTATGTTGAGATCAAGCCTAAATAGTGATGTACAGTGGGATAGATGGAACATTGTTTTTATTTATTTTTATTCATAAATAGTTATATATAGCATTCTATATAGTGATGTATATACTATTCATATACATATTCAGTATATTTATATATTTATAATAGTTATATATATCATTAGGATTCATTTTAACATAATTATAAGTGCGTGGTATATAATTTGCTCTAATTCATTCCTCCTTTTCCCTCTCCCTTTTCCATCTCCTCTATTCTACTGATCCATTTATTTACATTTTTTATAGTAGTGTCTTGTGGATGTACATAGTGGTGAAATTCACTGTAGTATATTCTTATATGCACATTGGAAAGTTAGATTCATTCTACTGTTCTTTTATTATGCCATCTTTCCTCCCTCCCCATTAATCACCTTCTACTCCCCTGATCTTTCTTTAATTTTGATAGAATACCCCTTGCTCATTTCTTTTCCCTCTTTCCTCTCTTTCTCCCTTCCTCCCTCTTTCCCATATTTCCCTTATTTTAGACTAGTTTCTGCATCTCAGAGAAAACCTTTAACTTCCTGGGTCTGGCCTTTTGGGGGCATTATAGTCTCCAGTTTCATCCATTTACCAGCAAATGATATAATTTGGTTCTTTTTTCTTATCCATTGTGTATATATACCACATTTTATTCATTTTCTTTATCCATTTGTTGAAGAATAGCCTGGGTCCCATAGCCTGGGTATTGTGATCTGTGCCACTATAAACTTTGATATAGCTATATCCCTATAATATTCTGATTTTAGAACTTTTGGAAATATACTGAAGAGTGGGCTAACTGGATCATATTGTGCTTCCATTTCTAGTTGTTTGAGGAATCTCCATACTGCTTTCCATTAATTTGCAGTCTCACCAACAATGTGTGAGTGAAACTTTTGTCCCATATCCTTGCCAATGCTTATTATTTTTATTCTTTTTTTAAAATGTATTTGTTCTAAGAGGTATACATGATAACAGAATACATTTTGATTCATTGTACACAGATGGAGCACAACTTTTCATTTCTCTGTTGTACATGATATAGAATCACATCATATATGCAGTCATACATGAAGCTAGGGCTATGATGTCCATCTCATTCCACCATCTTTACTGCCCCCTGCCCACTTCCCCCCTCCCCTTTGACCAAACTTCCTCCATTCTTCCCATGTCCTCTTCCTCATTATGGATCAGCATCCACTTATCAGAGAGAATATGTGGCATTTGTGTTTTTGGGATTGACTTACTTCACTTAGCATGGTATTCTCCAACTCCATCCAACTCCAATTGCAAATGCCATAATTTTATTATCTTTTATTGCTGAGTAATATTCCATTCTGTATATATAGCACAGTTTCTTTATTCATTCATCTATTGAAGGGCATCTAGGTTGGTTCCACAGTTTAGCTATTATGAATTGAGCTGCTATAAACATTGAAGTGGCTGCGTCACTGTAGTATGCTATTTTTAAGTCATTTGGGTATAGATTGAGGAATGGGATAGCTGGGTCAAATGGTGGTTCCATTCGAAGTTTTCTAAGGATTCCCCATACTGCTTTCCAGATTGGTTGTATCAATTCGCATTCCAACCAGCAATGTATGAGCGTGCCTTTTCCCCCACATCCTCAACAACACTTATTGTTGTTTGTATTCTTGATAATTGCCATTCTGACTGGTGTGAAATGAAATCTTAGAGTAGTTTTGATTTGCATTTCTCTAATGGCTAGAGATGTTGAACATTTTTTCATATATTTGTTGATCAATTGTATATCTACTTCTGAGAAGTGTCTGTTCAGCTCCTTAGCCCATTTATTGATTGGGTTGTTTGAGTTTTGGTGTTAAGTTTTTTGAGTTCTTTATCCTGGAGATTAGTGTTCTATCAGATGTGTGTGTGGCAAAGATTTGTTCCCATAATGTTGGCTCTCTTTTCACTTCATTGATTGTTTCTTTTGCTGAGAAGAAGCTCTTGGTTTGAATCCATCCCATTTATTGATTCTTGACTTTACTTCTTGTGCTATAGGAGTCTTGTTAAGAAGTAAGGTCCTAAGCCAACATGATGAAGATTTGGGCCTACTTTTTCTTCCATTTGGTGTAAGGTCTCTGGTCTGATTCCCAGGTCCTTGATCTACTTTGAGTTGAATTTTGTGCATGGTGAGAGATAGGGGTTTAGTTTCATTTTGCTGCATATGGATTTCCAGTTTTCCTAGCACCATTTGTTGAAGAGACTATCATTTCTCCAATGTATGTGTTTGGCACCTTTGTCTAGTATAAGATAATTCTATTTAAGTGAGTTTTTCTCTGTATCTTCTATTCTGTACCATTGGTCTACGCCAACTGTCATGGTGCCAGTACCATGCCTTTTTTGTTACTATATATAGCTTTGTAGTATAGTCTAAGGTCTGGTATTGTGATGCCTTCTGCTTCATTCTTGCTAAGGATTGCTCTGGCTATTCTGGGTCTCTTATTCTTTCAAATGAATTTCATGATTGCCTTTTCTATTTCTATAAGGAATGACGTTGGGATTTTAATTGGAATCACATTGAATCTATATAGTGCTTTTGGTAATATGGCCATTTTGACAATATTGATTCTGCCTATCCAAGAGCATGGAATATTTTTCCATCTTCTAAGGTCTTGTTCAATTTCTTTCTTTAGTGTCCTGTAGTTTTCATTGTAAAGGTCTTTCACCTCTTTTTAAAAATTGATTTCCAATTATTTTATTTTTTGAGGCTATTGTGAATGAGGTAGTTTTCCTAATTTGTCTTTCATCAGGATTCATCACTGATATATACAATTGATTTATAGGTATTGATTTTATATTCTGCTACTTTGCTGAAGTCATTTATTAATTGTAGAAGTTTTCTGGTGGAATTTTTTTGGATCCTCTAAGCATAGAATTATGTTGTTGGCAATTAATGATAGTTTGAGTTCTTCTTTCCTATTCACATCCCTTTAATTTCTTTCATCTGTCTAATTGCTCTGGCTAGTGTTTCAAGGACTATGGTGAATAGTAGTGGTGAAAGAGGGCATCCCTGTCTTTTTCCAATTTTTAGAGGAAATGCTTCCAATTTTTCTGCATTTAGAATGATGTTGGCCTTGGATTTACAATAGATAGCTCTTATAATGTTGAGGTATTTTGCTACTATCCCTAGTTTTTATAGAGTTTTAAATATGAAAGGGTGCTGTATTTTGTCAAATGCTTTCTTTGCATCATTTGATACAATCATGATTCTTATCTTTAAGTCTATTGATGTGATGAATTACGTTTATTGATTTCTATATGTTGAACCAAACTTGCATTGCTGGAATGAATCCCACTTGATCATGGTGCCCTATTCTTTTAATATGTTTTTGTATGCAATTTGCCAAAATTTTATTGAGAATTTTTGCATCTATGTTCATCAGGGATATTGGTCTGAAATTTTTCCTCTTTGATGTTTCTCTGTTGGGTTTGGTATCAGGGTGATTCTCGCCTCAAAGAATGAGTTTAGAAGGGTTCCCTCATTTTCTGTTTCATGAAATAGTTTGAGGAGTATTGGTATTAATTCTTCTTTGAAGGTCTTGTAGAACTTGGCTAAGAACCCATCTGGTCCTGGGCTTTTCTTGGTTGGTAGGCTTTTGATGGCGTCTTCTATTTCTTTGCTTGTGATTGATCTAAGTTGTGAATGTCCTCCTGGTTCAGTTTGGGTAGGTCATATGCCTCTAGAAATTTTTCAGTGTCTTCAGAGTTTTCTATTATACTGCAGTATAGATTTTCAAAATAGTTTCTAATAATCCTCTGTATTTCAGTAGTTTCTGTCATGATATTTCCTTTTTCAACATGAATTTTAGTAATTTGGTTTTCTCTGTCCTTTTTGTTAGGGTGGCTAAGCATTTGTCAATTTTATTTATTTATTCAAAGAAATAGCTTTTTGCTGTGTCAATTTTTTGAATTATTTCTTTTGTTTCAATTTCATTGATTTCCTCTCTGATTTTAATTATTTCCTGTCTTCTTCTGCTTTTGGTGTTGGTTTGTTCCTTTTTTATAGGGCTTTGAGATGTAGTGTCATGTAATTTATTTGTTGACCTTTTCTTCTTTTAATGAATGAGCTTAATGTGATGAACTTTCCTCTTAGCACTGCCTTCGTAGTGTCTCAGAGATTTTGATATGTTTTATTGGAGTTCTCATTTACCTCTAAGAATTTCTTTTTTATCTCTTCCCTGATGTCTTCTGTTATCCATGTGTCATTCAATAGTGTATTATTTAGTCTCCAGGTGTTGGAGTAGTTTCTATTTTTTAATCTGTCATTGATTTCTAATTTTATTACATTATGGACAGATAGGATGCAGGGTAGTATCTCTCTCTTTTTTTTATTTGCTAATACTTGCTTTGTGGCATAACATATGATCTACTTTGGAGAAGGATCCATGTTCTGAGAAAAAAGCGTATTCACTCATTGATGGATGAAATACTCTGTTACATCTAAATTATTGATTGTCTTATTGAATTCTATGGTTTCTTTGTTTCATTTTTGTTTGGAAGATCTACCCACTTGTAAGAGAGCTGTGTTAAAGTCACCAAGTATTACTGTGTTATTGCCTATTTGATTCTTGTAGTTGAAAAGGGTTTGTTTGACATAAATAGATGCCCCATTGTTTGGGGCATAGATATTTATGATTGTTACATCTTGTTGATTGTATGATTCTCTTAAGTATGAAATGTCCTTCTTTATTCCTTTTCATTAACTGTGGTTTGAAGTCTACTTTATCTGATATGAGGATGGAAAGTCCTGCTTTTTTATGTAGTCCATGTGAGTGGTACTTTTTCCTCCATCCTTTCATTTTCAGTCTGTGGATGTCTTTTCCTGTGATATAAGTCTCTTGGAAGCAGCATATTGTTAGGTCTTTTTTGTTTTTTATTTTTTATCCAGTCTATCAGTTTGTGTCTTTTAATTGATGAGTTTAGGCCATTCACATTTAGGGTTATTATTGAAATAATAAACCTTGACTTGGTTTCTCCTTTGATTGGCCTTTCCTTTAGTGTAGTTTCTCTCTTTGTATATTTTCATTGTTGGTTTTCATTTTCTTCTCCTGGAATATTTTGTCAAGAATGCTGTGTAGTGCAAGCTTTCTTGCTGTAAATTCTTATAATTTGTTTATCATGGAAGGTTTTTATTTCATCATCAAATATGAAGCTCAATATTTGCTGGATATAAGATTCTTGGTTGGCATCCATTTTCTTTCAGAGCTTGTTATATATTGCTCCATGATCTTCTGGCTTTTTAGGATCTGGGTTGAAAAATCTGCTGAGATCTGAATTGGTCTCCCTCTATATGTAATCTGATTCCTCTCTCTTGTGGCCTTTAAAATTATATCCTTATTCTGTATGTTAGGCATTTTCATTATAATGTGACTTGGTGTAGATCTGTTGTAGTTTTGTACATTTGGTGTTTTGTATATGTTTGGGAAATTTTCTGATATTATTTCATTGTAAAGATTGTGCATTCCTTTGGTTTGAAATTCTGTGCCTTCTTCTATCGCAATAAATCTTATATTTGATCTTTTGATGCTATCCCATAATTCTTGTATGTTCTCTTCATGGTTTCTTGCCATCTTCACTGTATGGTTAACTTTATTTTCAAGATTGTATATTTTGTCTTTATTATCTGAGGTTCTGTCTTCCAAGTAATCTAGTCTGCTGGTGATGCTTTCTATCAAGTTTTTGAGTTTGCTTTATTGTTTCCTTCATTTCAAGAATTTCTGATTTTTTTTTCATGATGTCTAGCTCTTTCTTAAAGTAACCTTTTGCTACCTGTATTTACTCCCTTATATCTTTGTTGGTGTGATCTACAGTTGCCTTTATTTGCTCTCTTATCTCTTTGTTGGAGTGATCAATTTTTGCCTGTATTTGCTTGCTTAAGTCATTCTTTGATTCACAGATCATTTTAATTATGTACATTCTGAATTCTTTCTCTGACATTTCATCAACTGTGCTGTTAATGGATTCTATTATTGTAGTATCTTGGTTTATTTGGAGCACTTTCTTCCCTTGTTTTTTTCATGTTGATTATGTATCTTCCTTTCTTGCAATGCTGAACTGAGGTATTGTGGTTTCTATCCTATAATCTTATAGTGACACTACAGTTTACCTGTATCTCACCTTGGAGTTCATGTCCAGTCCCCAGCAGGTGTCCCTACATGGACACTACTGCCACTAAAGATGGTAGTGGTGGTAGTGGAGGTGACTCAAGATGGCAGTGGGAGTGGTCCAAAATGGATGCAAACACTTTCAGAGATGGGGCTAAAAGGGTGGGACTTACAATGGCTTTGGGCTGATTGATCGGCAATGTAGCACTTTGGCTGGCTGCTGCCTCCAGGCCCTGTCTGTTGACCCAAGGTAGAGGCTAATACATGGGAAGAACTATGGGGATGGCTTCAGTGTTCAAGATGGATACAGGAAGGGAGCAATAATGTGGATCCTCACTATGTGCAGGGGCGGTTCTGATCCTGAGCTCTCAAAAAGACCTGTGAGGGCAGTCCTAGGCCTGATCTTGGCCTGGACTCCCTCAGGGTTTCCAGTTGGTGGGTCTAGCCCTGGGATCCCACAGATCTGCAGGGGCTCTGATGCTGAACTAGGGGCCGTTGGGGGCCTCAGCCACAGGGGTCCCCGGAGGCAGTCCTTCATCTAGGTCTGGGTTCCCCTGTGGGTCAGCAGATTGGTGGGTAGCAATCTTGGGCTTGACCTTGGCTGGGCTCCCATGGAGGTCCCTGAAGGTGGTCCTGGGCCTTGGCCTGGGCTCCCGCTGTTTGGCAGGGACTCTGGTGCAAAACTGGGTGTAGTCCTGAGCCTCACTTACGCCTGGTCTCCTGCAGGGTCCCTGGAGGCAGTCCCTTCCATAGATCTGAATTCCTCTGTGATTTATGGCAAGGTGTCTCGGGTCTGCTCTTGGCTGGGCTCCCGCGGAGGTCCCTGAAGGTGGTTCTGAGCCTTGGCCTGTCTGTTATTTGTATTCTTGATAATTGCCACTTTGACTAGGGTGAGATGAAATCTTAAGGGGGTTTTGATTTGTATTTCTTTGATTTCTAGAGATGTTGAACATTTTATTTATATATTCATTGGCCATTTGTATTTCTTCTTTTGGGAAGTGTCTAGTTCTTTTGCCCATTTATTAATTGGGTTATTTGACTTTCTGATCTTCAATATTTTGAGTTTTTTAAATATATTTTGAATGCCCTGAGAAGCAAGGGGTGAAAAATTCCCATTCTGTAGGCTCTCTCTTCACACTCTTAGTTGTTTGTTTTCTTTGTTGTGTAGATGCTTTGTAGTTTGATGGTGACCACCTATTGATTTATATATTTATTTCTTGTGTTTTAAGGGTCTTGCTAAAGAAGTTGGTTGCTGTATCAATATGGCCTACATTTTCTTCTAGTAGATACAGTGTTTCTAGTTTTATTCCTAGATCTTTGATATACTTTGAGTTGATTTTTGTGCAGGATGAGAGATAGGGGTCAAATTTCATTCTTTTATATATGGATTTCCAGTTTCCCTGGTACCATTTGTTAAAGAGGCTATCTTTCCTCCAGCATATGTTTTGGCACCTTTGTCTGGTATCAGATAATTTATGTGGATATGTGTCTTCTGTTCTATTCCATTGGTCTTCATGACTGTTTTGGTTCCAGTACCATGCTGTTTTTTTTACTATAGCTCTGTAGTATAATTTGAAGTCAGGTATTTCGATGCTTCTAGCATGGTTCTTCCTGTTCAGGATTGCTTTGGTTAATCTGGTCTTTTATTTTTCCAAATAAATTTTAGTGTTGCTTTTCTAGTTCTGTGAAGAATTTTGGCTTGACTTCCTCCTTTCCTGAAATCTATTAGAAGCACATGATCAAAGTATTGTGTGAAGAGCTAGCCCTGGATGCTGCCCATCAGGCAGGAGAGGCTCCTTTGGGTGGGTACTCTCACCCATGGAAGAGGTCCAGTGCTATGGACTGAAATATGGTCTGGTCAGACCTTCAGTTTTTCATAACATTCTACCTCTTCCCTGGTCAGCACCATTACGGAAACCGTGTGCTTACTCAGTTTGTATATGAATGAGCCAGGCTAAACCACAAGGATGAGTACTCAATCTTGACAGTAAACGTGATTTAAATGAGTAGAGAGGCCTGCAGAATAGATGACCACATGAAACAGCACCTTCACAAAGGCACAGAGGTGGGCTCACTAGCATATGAGTTACAGGGAGTGGGGAAGGAGTAAGAATAAGTGTATGGAAAGTGGGCTTATGACTGGGGGGGCATATTTCATTCAGAACTTAATGCTAGGTAAGAAATTTTAATAAAGGTCTAGGTAGTTCCTCAAAATGGACTAGGAAAACTAAAAAGTAGAATATATAGAAAGACTAATATAATACAATTATCATATTTCATGCTAGAAACAATGAGAATATGACTTGAGAAGAAAAAGAAAAATTTAAAGAGCTATCCCAAATAAAGGTTTATTTTATCATTATTCGTGAAAATAGCAAGAGTTAGTAGTTCACATATCACCAATTCATAATCAACATGTACTATGTACCTTGTTGTATTATTAGATCAGAATTTGCAAGTAGGATAGTGATAGTTGTCATTGGGATTGAGGAACTGAAATCCAATGTGATAAATGAATTCTGTTGGGGAAGTGGCCAGTGTGTAGAGGGTATAGTATTATTATATGTAATGTAGACCACAGAGAGGACAGCTTATGTGGAACTTTGGAAAAGAAGGGAAGGAAAGCAAACAATTTTTCTTTGCACTTCCAACACAATCCTTTGCACCCAACGGGGCACAGCTTCCCGAGGCCGCCTCAGCTCTCAGACTTCTCATCCTGAAGGACTGTAGGTCACTCACTTGGAATCAAATCCTTACTACATTGGCAGCTGGGAGTTTGAATGGACTAGACTTGGCAACAAAACCATGGATATAATAAGGAAATAAAACTTCTGAAATGTATGACTCATATTAGTTTTATATAACTGAATGCCAAATATGAGTCATAGGACATTTCTCAGAGGACATTTGTCAGGTCACTGCTAGATTCAGTATCTGGATGAGAAAATGTGCAAATCTCTGGGGTTTCTTTGTCCTGTCCTCTGGGCAGTAGCATCTAATGGAAGCTTCTGGTTTGTTGTTTGGATGTTTGTTCATACATACAAAGGTTTAATGGGAGAAATAGGCAAATAAATGAGTACATGGGACAGGAGAGGGCTATCTGTGTACATATGGAGAAGCAAGGGAGATAGTAAGGTTTCCTACAAAAATATAGACTTAAATGAAACACTTTTGGGTATAAATTAAGGGAAAGCCAGTTGGAGCTGATTAAGAAAAGAAAAAGGGATAAAGGTAAAGGAATTCTAGGCTCAGCACAGAGCTTGAAGCCAAATTGTACTTGGACATTTTATTCCCAAGAGATGTTTACAATATTATTAGTACATGTGAAAGGTCCTTTGCTCCCTGAAAGCTTTATCTCTCAGTCAAAAATAAGTGACTTGTGGCCCTAAGTGAAAGCTGACTATTTTAGACACTGTCTGAAGGAGAAGGGCTCCTTGAAACACTTGGTGTAACAGGTAATAGGACTGTACCCTTCAGGACAGTGGATGCATTGGTGACTCTGCAGTTTTACTAGGTTCACTGCTAATGAAGGAAGCCTCTTGAAGGAGGAGGAAGGACTTGGCATTCTCTGTGGATTCCTTCAGCCACCCTGGCTTTCTGTGTTTCAAAAGTGATATTGTTTACTGGGTGAGGAGGTGTGAGGTCCCTCACCAGTGGTTCAGCAAGGAGGCAGGGGCACTGAAAGGGAGTCGGGTGTCCAGTGGGAAATCCATGTGACTCTATTGTCCAAACAAAATGTCACTCAGCATCCGAGTCCAGAAATATCAATCGGCCATAAGAAGAACATCTATCTCAGAATCTTGTTATTTCTTCTTGGCTTAATGTCAGATTTCTATTCAGTCTTTCTAAATAATAGTTATATGTATGAAAAATCAGAGTCTCACACCAGCATGAGGAGTCATTAAAAAAAATCAATAAAGAAGAACCTAATGTTTTCAGTATGAGGAAACATAAGTGTGTTTAGTGAATAATTTAACTAATTAGCTGATGGACAATTGCTGGCATTCTGCTAAAGTTTCGTTAGGTTTTCTCTGTTCAGCAGTGAAAGACGCGATAAATCCTTGATGGCAACTAGAAATATGATATTAAATGAAAAGCCGTCTTCAAAGTGTTTTGTGACACTTTCCTTTGAGATGACAGTTGGTGATGCCGAGCTCTGCTCTCTGCAGGTTGTCCTTCATTCGGTACCCTCCACGTCAAGCTTCCTATGGTATTTGTGAAGTGTCTCCACGTGCATAGTGTTTTCAGACCATGCTCCTATTTTAACTTACTCCTATTTTCTAACTTATTCCATGTTTAACCAAACGTTTTTCATAAAACAATAAACAGAAGCTTATTCAAATCTTTATTTAAAAATCCCATAAATTCCTTAACATAGTTTTCTATAAAAGGGGGAGAGGCTGATATTTATTGCATGCCTATTGGGTGCAGAGGAAAATTTCTTCCTTCCTTCCTTTTCTTTCTCTTTCTTTTCTTTTCTTTCCTTTTCTTTCCTTCCCTTCCCTTCCCTTCTTTCTTTCTCTTTCTTTCTTTTTCTTTCTTTCTTTCTTTCTTTCTTTCTTTCTCTCTCTCTTTCTTTCTCTCTCTCTTTCTTTCTTTCTCTTTTTCTTTCTTTCTCTTTCTCTCTTTCTCTTTCTTTCTCTTTCTCTTTTTCTTTCTTTCTTTCTT